>JAKUCV010006338.1:58732-113078 GCA_028386065.3 Turnera subulata
ACATCTGTAAGAAACACTAATGACATACATATAACGTTCCATGTAGTGTTCTTATGTGGGTCGGTCCGGTCCACAAGTTCTCTAACTTGTACCCGTATGTAGAATTCATATCACATATAAATTCACAACATACGCTAGTCTTAATTTATTATTACAACCCGTCCATAATAATAACCGACTAGGGACATTTAAGAATATACAATCATCCATAGATTGGCTTTTGGGCATATAACTAACACAGTACCCCGCTTTGTTTCAATTAATGTATACCGGAGCACACCAAGCCTCATCTCTAAAGCCATGATGAGATACAAGGGGCATCCCCCCGCTTTTGGTTTGTATGTCTCAAGGGGCACAATACATCTAATTAGGTGATCTAGGGGCAAGGAATCTAAATAATCCAACTATGGGACGACGCCTTTTACCTTTCACTAAGGGATGAGAGAACCAGACCAGGAAGTGACACCCGACCATGAGCGCGAGGTCCAAGCAACCCAATCATAGGGCAATCTCAAACCCATGAGACTATAAGGGGACCGAAAAAACCAAGAACCCAGACACATCAACTCGAACCTAAGTATGTGAGTTAACCTGGTCTAGCCCAGTTAAAAGCCAAAGCCAGACCTTTGTAAATAAAGAGTCCAGTCAACTCTAGGAGATGAGCGGTGAACCCGATTAAAAGCCAAAGCCCGGTCTTTGCAACCTTGAAAGAAAAGAACCCAACCATGAGAAATCCAGACCCAGGTGTCTAGACATGAGAATAGCCAACCTAGCATGCCCAGTCGTGAGAAGAACTAGAAAGGAGTGAACCCTGACCAAAGGAAAGATGGAGAGAAGTAAAGTACTCGGACCCAGGCGTCCAGACACAATTAGAACCCGCAAAGATAAGAACCTAGCCATAGGAGAATCGGACCCAGGTGTCCACGCATGAGTAGAACCAGAGAGCATGAGAGATTTAGACCCAGGCGTCTAGACATGAAAAAACCAGAAAACCGGGAGTCCAGCCTCCACAAGCCTTGAGAATGAGCTGACCTTGAGACATACAAGTCAGAAGCCGGGAACCCTGTTCTCGCAAAAGATGAGATGAGGAGACTAGATGAAAACCAAAAACCTCAGCATGAGGTAACACTCAGACAAAAGATAAAATGCCCTAACCTCGACATGAGGTAATGACCGAATAAAAGACAGACCTCGGCATGAGGTAACACCCAGACATGAGACAAACCTCGGCATGAGGTAGACATAGGATGAAGTTCACAAACCTCGGCATGAGGTAACACTTAGACATAGGATGAAGTTCATAAACCTCGGCATGAGGTGACATCTAGACATAGCTCACAAATCTCGGCATGAGGAACACGCAGACATGAGATGAACCTCGGCATGAGGTAGACGTAGGATGAAGTTTACAAACCTCGGCATGAGGTAGCACCTAGTTTAAGACGGTCAGGCCAACGACCCGATAGATAAGATGATCCTAACACCTCGAGATGAGATGATTCCCGAGGACCTGGGATGAGATGATTCCCATAAACCGAGGGCCAGCCCCTCAAACCTCAAGATGAGATGATTCTTGAGAATCTGGGATGAGATGATTCCCAGAAACCGAGGGCCAGTCCCTCAAACCTTCGGGATGAGATGATTCCCAGAGCAGAGCATGGAATGCTCCAAACCATGGCACACACCACGAGCATCGATCTTTCAAATTTGGTTGTTCTGGTCTTACGTTGTTTCGTCCTTAATCCATAAGGACTCATCAACAGGGGCATCTGTGAACACCCAATTTGACCCACAGAAATTTTATTGAATTAAGATTCATATATGTGTAGACTTAGGATCAATGAGATGACTTGGTCCAAGGTTCAAGCATAACATGAGTTTAATTTGATAGAATTAATATATCTAGACCTTTAGGCACATAAATCTTAATCTTAGGATAAAACATATGATAAGGTTTATTTGCATTGAAATATGTTTGGGCTTTTTTAGTTGTCTTTAACCCAATAATAATGAGATGATTTATTTTTGGGTTATGAATGAGTTTAAGAGTCCAAATTAATTCTCCAGAGTTTGTCCAGCCCATTAACACCTTTTCTTGCAGGTCACTTTCAGCTCTGATTTTCATGGAAAATCAGAGTTAATTGTTATTTGATTAGATTTGGTGTTTTTGGTATGGTTTAGGTGTTTAATGTGTGATTGATCATTTAGGGAGTGATTTAGGGGAGTGCTGATCAAGTAATTGAGTGATTCTGGGTAGATTGGGGGTTGATTACGTGGTAGGATCGAATCAGGCCTTAATTAGGGGAATCGGGGACTCGAAAAAGGAAAGAACGGGTGATACGCGGGGCGACCGGCGGACATCTCGCGAAGACCGCCGGCTGCCGGCGGGCATCCCCACATCACCGCCGGCCATGGCGGACATGTGATGGATGACCGCCGGCAGTGGCGGTCATTCCTATCCAGAATCCCCAAAAATCTCCGAATTTGTTTCTTTGTCGATCCTACGCGGTTTTGGACCAGATTTTCGGGCATGATCTTCACCATTAAGCAGGTCCACGCCCCTAGGCTCCCCAGAACATTATAAATAGGACCCCTCACACACATTTCAGAGGAGGGAACATCTTTTACACACACACACCTATAAGCTTTTGTGGCTTGGAGAAACTCTACTTCTCCAAGCTTTTGAAACACTTTCTAAGGCAGAAACTCTGGAGAAATTTCGTGGGAGTATCAGTAGAAGTCCAGCAAGGAGGGATCAAGAGGAGGATCAACCATAGAGCTAAAGAGTGTCAAGAAGGTGGATGTAGAACTCAACCCATTGCAAGGAGCTAGAGGAGGGCTACATAAGGTAAGGACTGATCCCTTTTGATTGATTTTGGCTGACCATATGCTGATACTTTTGATGATGTAAGTGGCCGATTAGTGCCATGTTTAGAACTACGTGGTTTTGACCCCGGTCACTCGGGTACGTAGGTAGTCTCGGTTTTACAATGAGATGCAAGCCAAGTCTTTTCCTCCCCCCTTTCTTTGTTTTTCCACACTTGCATACTTGCACATTTGCACAAAGCACATTTGTTTCCATTAATTGCGCAAAGTCTCGACCCAACATGGATGGGTGCCTAACACCTTCCCATCCGTGACGAACCCCCGATCCCATGTCTTTGGTTTGCCATGACCGGTTGCCTAAAGGAGTCATTTAAGGGTTTTTCCCAAATTTTATCCCTAATAAAATTTGGGTGACGACTCCAAGGACATGGGATTGACCCGAGGAAGAAGGTAATAAGGAATAGATGAATAGGCCCAAGTGATTTTGGGTCGGGTATTCACAGAATGCCACACCCGGATCATCAAATACGATACTACCAAAACGTTCAGCAAGAGCAGATGCTAATTCAGGCCATGAAAGAGGCAGCAAATAATCTCGGTTGCGCAAAAACCCTTGATACCAACGAAGGGCATCCCCTCCATTAGGGAGTCCAGTTTAATTAGGAACCCAATGCATTGCAGGGTACCATCTACTAAATCCAAGGATGCAGGCCCAGGTACAAACCCACCAGGAAAATCTATCATCTTTGACGTTCAGCAATTGCTATTGATAGAGAAAAATAGACACCTTCGCTTTATGGCCAGATACAGGCTTTGATTCGACAATGACAATCTTATAGTCATTAACATGAGGATCATAAAAGATTCCCACACGGGCGTAGCTTGCATAACCTGATAATAGTTTGGCCTGGCTAGTGGATGGATGGAACAAACACAACCAGAAGGTATCTCTTGATCCCACAAAACCAACCGAGAATCAGAAATGACACAAGACTAGACTTGAATAGATGGCAAAGTATAGAACAATATCCTGTTCAAGATAATGTTTCGGGGCTTTACCTTTCCTGTCTACACAATTGCACCGCGCTAATTTTATGCATTTTCTTCTTCTTTTCCTGGTTTCCTACTAACAACATAATAACTAAATGTTCTTAGATATACAGATACCATGGTATCTGTTAGCAAACTATGATAACTGCAAGCACTAATTAACTATATATATAAAAGGATCTTGAAGTTTGATACAGTATTCGATAAGTGAAATTATCTTTTTGTCCATGAGAATCATCTGTTGGGCTAATGTAACGATTTGGATAGAATGTCAAAAGTCCATTAATCAGTATATTATAGTTGTCTGAAATTGAAGCCCAATTAGAATGACTCCAGAGCCCATTCCCAAAATAAATAAATATCAAACTGCCAGGAACTGACAACACAAACTAAGACAATTATGGTTCCAGAGGTTTTTCCTGTATTGATGCTTATCTCATCTCAACCACTCAATTAAAAAAATAAATATTAAACTGTCGGCAAGTGACAAAACAAACCAAACAGAGAGGGTAACCAGACAATAAAGAATCCTAAATGAAACAACTATTGTTGCAGAGCTTTTTGCTTCTTTTTTTTTCTTACATGATTAGGCAAGTAGGTAAATAGTGAAGAATTTTAGAGCTTTTTCCTTCTTTCTTCTTTTTTCCCCTTGCATGTCGACAGGTAAATAGTGGACTGAGTTAGCTTTTTCCTTCTTTTTTCTTTTTTTCCTTGCATGATTAGGTCGGCAGGTATTTTTTTTCCCTTGCATGATTAGGTCGGCAGGTAAATATAGAGAGAGTGGTTATACTGAGATTGTACCCCAAAATGGTGCATGCCCGAGGTAATTTTCTTACCCTATAAAATAATCATGTGAATTTTTATGGATGAATTGGCTTTGCGCTTAGGTGTCCTATTGAGATAATAGTAAATCTAGGTTTGAGTGGTAACCTTTGCATGCCCGAAGTAATTTTCTTACCCTACTAACTTTTTGTTAATGGCATGAAAGAGGTTATAAATTTGTGCATTGTCTATTTCCTCAGTCCACAAGGTTTTCTTCTCTGGAGAGATTCTGCATACCAAGGTTTCTTCACCCTTTCTTTTAGTTTTTTAATTTTATTTGTCGTTGATTTTTACTCTCTATTATTCAATTTTTTTTCCTTCTAATTTACTGCTGCTAATTCTTGGTTATTTGGCTGTTGCATAGTTTGGATATTAATCCTTAGCTACTGATCATTCTTCACTTAAAGGTGTTGGTATTGCTTTTACAAGAGGTATGAGATCCTAATTTACTTGATTTCTATTTTTTCTTAGCAGGTCATGTAATTTTAGTAACTCTTTGTTGAATTTTTCTCTTAGGCCTAGCTTTTTAACTCACACCCCAGAAAATCTATTATAGCTATTTTGTTTGTTTCAAAATAAGGTTTAACAGCACTGCCACTAAGAACGAACAGGTTTATGATACTTATATGCTTTATTGCTTTTTCTCTATCTTCAGTTGGTTTATGATATTCATACGCTTTATCCCTTTGTCTCTATCTTGAGTTGGTGCTTTCATGTCTATACCAATTTTTTATGATATATATTTGAGTACAAAATGAACTTTTTTGGCTTTGCAGTCTACGACTGAAACGTTTGGTTGCGAGAGTGTAATTGTGGAATTATAAGACTTTATTGGACAAAATATCATTCTTGAACTGGACTCTTCAGGTAAGAAGTTTTTGAATTTCTCTGATTAAAATATTTAACTTGGTTGCTTGCTTTTATGTTCACCGATTCTTGGGTTTGCTTTTCTGTTCACTAATTCTTTGGTTTGCTTATGAATTTTGAATCTTTTTAAGTTTGTTTTGGCATTGCTTAATTGGGAAGCTTTGATAGGAGGTGTATCACAATAATGATTAACAACATTTTATTTAGCATTGATTTTAGATATATTATGACACTGTCCAAAGATTCGTTATGTCCCTTCCATCATAAACCCAAGCCAGAGATAATATAAGAAAATGAGCACCAGCACTTTCCTAGAGGAGAAAGCGTTGGGGTTGGCAGTCAATGGTGAATACTGACAAGCATGATGAAACACAATGGACTTGACCCCTTCATATCATGCAGTGTCTGTTTCTTTGCAAACCCAACCTGTAACAAGTGTGTGCATCTTCTAAGCACTAATACCTTCAGATTTAAAGATTTAATTGACAGATCACAACAAACACCAACAAGAACATGTATCTCATGTTCAATCAAACTTTACCATGTAGACTATACATCATTCATTGAATATGCCAAAAGGAGACATGACCACCCTTGGTGGTAGTGATTCATTCCCTCTTGGGTTCATCACTACAACTAAGGGACAAATTAAAGGTGATATTGTCAAGTTGTAAACCGCAACAATGTTTATTATTTTCAGCTGATGACACTAATTAGTTTAAAATATCATCATTCATGGACCACAGAAACAAAAATGTAAAGACACAAGACAGACACTTCATACTTCTAACTAGGACTCCTCTGTATAAGGGAACATATACGCATTTCAGATATGCCATCACATATTTTCCAAATTTTGTTATTTAATTTGATGGATCCTATTCAACAAAGTGGAACACAAATTACTAAAATAAAAAGAAGACTTGGATTGCTTTTGCCTCCAAAGTCGTAATCAGCATGAAAATGACTTTGAAGCAATAGCAACTCTGCATGCGGATAAGAATTTTTTTACTAATAAATAAAACAGGCTTCCTATTCTTTGTTATATAATTAGAAATATTTTATCTAATGGTTGAAGCTTTTTATGAGTCTTTTCCTGATAACGTTTTTGTTTGAAGATACTTGTGGGAACTCTTCTTGGTATGTTTATTACACTATGATAATAATCATTGTCTTCTTTTCTTGCTGTTCCAATTCAATATTAGAAACATATTAGTCTATTTTATATAGTAATTATATTGATGATGTTAGCATATCTAAATAGGTTTTTTATATGGCCAACCTTTTTGTTCTTAGGTTTCAAATGGCTTCTAGAAAAAAGCTGGTGACGCACATGTGGTCATCAAGTAGCTCATCATTCTCACAACCAGAGAACCTTTATCTTTCTAATGATATTGATGAAGCATCACTCAACAATAATCCTAGAAAGAGAAAAAGACAGCCCAAACCATTTACAATAGATATTGAGTGTTCGCATTCGATCTCTAAAAAGGCCAAGAGAAGAAACTCCTCTACTTCTTTGATTCTGACAAAAGAAAATCATAATCAAAATTCTGATCCCATTAGTACATCTAACATTGAGATCACATCCACAAGATCAGTTGACTCACTTCAACAAACACACAAGCAATTAGAAGATCATTCATTTTATGGTCAAGCAACCTATCAAGCACAGCGAAAGAGTATGTTTCTTGCTGTCATAGTTAACATAGTTTTACCCTAAACATTTATTCTTTCAATCACCTAATAAAAGTACCACGCATTAATTTTTAAACCTCTAATTTTATTGGCCAGGTGTTTCGCATCAATACCTAGATTTTGGAGATAAAACATATGAGTGTGAGCATTGTTCGGCCCTCTTTTGGCTTCATGAACGCCTTAAAGGATCAACCAGAAAGAAACCAAAATTTGGTTTTTGCTGTTTGGGTGGTATAATCAAATTGCCACCTAATAAACCAACTCCTGAATTATTAGAACGTTTGTTGAATCCTTTAAATGGCAATGACAGTGTCAAATTCCGAGAAAACATTAGGGCCTACAATTCAATGTTTGCTTTTACTTCAATGGGTGCTCAAATTGATAAATCTGTCAATGATGGTCATGGTCCATATGTTTTCAAAATAAATGGCCAAGTTTGTCATTTGATGGGATCATTATTGCCACCACAAGGACAACCTCCAAAATTTGCCCAACTTTATATTTATGACACCCAAAATGAAGCAGAAAATCGATTAGCATCTTTCACAAGTTCTCAGTCAAATTCAGAATTGGATATTAAGATTGTGAATGAATTGATACAAATGTTTGATGAAACAAATGAGTTGGTTGGTCTATTTAGGATAGCGAGAGATCGGGTTATTGAAAATCCTTCCACCCCGTTAAGCCTTAGAATAGTTGGCCGACAAGAGGAAGATGGAAACCAATATGAGCAGCCTGTATCAAATGACATTGGAGGTCTAATTGTTGGTGACATTGGTTATGCCAATTCTGAAAGAGATATCATTGTCCAACATCAATCCGGTTTCCTACAAAGAATAACTAAGACACATCCCAAATATATGTCCCTACATTATCCTATTCTTTTTCCTTATGGGGAAGATGGTTATAGCCCCAACATAAAGTTAAGCATTTCATCTGTCAGTTCAGTTCGCAAAAGAAACAAAATCTCAATGAGAGCATTTATAGCTTATAAAATTCAAGATAGGAAAAATGAACCAAACATAATTTTGCAATGTGGAAGATTGTCTCAACAGTTTTTGGTTGATGCGCATGCAACCGTTGAAGAATATCGTCTTGATTTTGTTAGAAAAAATCAATCCAATCTTAGAGCTGAACTTTACAAGGGGATACATGATGCAGTGTCTAAGGGAGATACCATTGCTGATAATATTGGCCAACGAATCATTTTACCTTCTTCATACATTGGTAGTCCTCGATATATGATCAACAATTACCAAGATGCCATGGCCATTTGTCGCCATTTGGGCAACCCAGACCTCTTTATCACTTTTACATGTAATGTTAAATGGCCTGAAATTGTACGAGAACTGAAACAACGTATCCCATACAAGCCTGAAGATAGACCTGACATCATTTCTAGAATTTTTAAGGCAAAACTTGATAACATTATTGAATATATTAAATCTGGAGAACCATTTGGCAGGACGGTTGCGAGTAAGTATATACAACTTTATCATTAATTTATTTTTCTATTTTCATATGAATATTTAATTTCAAATGGTATAGTATTTTTACTAACAATATTGCATATTTCCACCAAAGATGTAGGGTGTATTGAATTTCAAAAGAGAGGATTACCACACTGTCATATTTTGATATGGCTTGACAGTGACTACAAATGTCACACACCAGAAGATGTAAATTCTATTATCTCTGCAGAGATACCTGACCCAGAAGTGGAACCCATTGCTTATGCATTAGTGTCAAAGTTTATGATACATGGTCCTTGTGGCGAAGCCAATCCAACTTCACCTTGCATGAAATCAAAGAAATGCTCTAAATATTTTCCAAAACCATATAAGTCAGAAACTGTTATTGATGATAATGGTTTTGTTTTCTACCAACGTAGACAAAATACAAAAATTTTTGTGGAGAAAAATGGTATCAAATTAGATAATGCCTTTGTGGTTCCATATAATAAAGAACTTCTGATTCGATATGATGCACATATAAATATTGAAATTTGTTGTCAATCTATGTTGATAAAATATCTTTTTAAATATTTAACAAAAGGCCCAGAACGAGCAAGAGCTCTCATTGAAAATAAAGAACTTGATGAAATTAAAGCATATCTTAATTGTCGTTTTATTTGTCCATATGAAGTAGTATGGAGGCTACTAGAATTTCCCATCCATTTCAGGGAACCATCAGTCGAGCGTTTATCTATTCATTTACCTTTCCAGCAGAGTATTGTTTTTCATCAAAATCAAAACTTGCATCATGTTCTCAATAGACCAGGTGTTGAAAAAACTACGTTAACTGAATGGTTTCAAGCTAATAAAAAATTTCATGAAGGGAGAAATTTAACATATGCTCAATTTCCATCAAAATTTGTTTGGGATTCCCAAGCAAAAGTATGGACACCTAGAAAACGACAAAGGAGCATTGGCAGAATTCCTTACATTCATCCTCATGCAGGAGAGCTATTTTATCTTCGCATGCTGCTTAATGTGGTACAAGGTGCACAAAGTTACATTGATCTAAGAACAGTTAATGGACATGTTTGTGATTCTTTTCAAAATGCATGTGAAGAACTTGGGCTCTTAGGTAATGACAATGAGTGGAATGAAGCCCTTAATGAAGCAATTATAACAGCAACATCGCCCCAAATTCGTCAATTATTTGTAACCATTATTCTTTACTGTCATGTTTCTAATCCTTCTAATTTGTTTGATCAATATTGGAAATATATGGCAAATGACATAATCCACAAACTAAGAAAAACACTTCATAAGCCACAATTAATCATATCTGATGATGAATTGCAGAATCATATTTTGTTTGAACTTGAACAACTTTTAAATACATCTGGTAGTTCTTTGTCAGATAAACATCTTCCACTCCCAGACAAACAAAAAATGAATGAAATAAAAAACAAATTACTTAAAGAAGAGCTTGATTATGATACCTCGGCCCTAAAAAAACAAATTGCCATGATTATTCCAAAACTAAATGAAGAGCAAAAAACAATATATGATGTTATTGTGAATACAGTTTTGGAGAAAAAGACAGGCCTTTTTTTTGTTCACGGGCATGGTGGAACTGGTAAAACATTCCTTTGGCACACAATAATAACCAAGCTTCGATCTGAAGGTTGTATTGTTTTAGCTGTTGCTTCTTCTGGAATAGCTTCTCTTCTTCTTCCTGGTGGTAGAACTGCTCACTCAAGATTTAAAATTCCTTTAGATGTCAATGAATGTTCTACATGCCAGATTAAGAAAGGATCTTTTTTAGCCAATCTTATTGTTGACTGTTCGTTGATAATTTGGGATGAAGCACCCATGAATAATAAAGATTGTTTTGAAGCCCTTGACCGATCACTCCGTGATATATTATCAAACCCTTCAAATCCTATTAGCCAACTCCCATTTGGAGGGAAGCCAATTTTGTTAGGTGGAGACTTTAGACAGATTTTACCAGTTATTCCTGGAGGAACACGTGCAGAAATTATTCAGTCTACCTTAGTTAATTCTTCTCTTTGGCCATATTTCACAGTGTTTATCCTTAAAGAGAATATGCGACTCAAAAAGAAAGATCTCAGTGTCGAAGAGCAAAAGGGTTTAAAACAATTTGCTGATTGGATTTTAAGAATAGGCAATGGACAGATTAGTGACATTTCAATCCCAAATGATGATGATGCATCCTTTATTGAAATCCCAAAAGAATTATTAGTTGATGCTTCCACCAATCCAATTGTTGATATTGTTTCTTCGGTTTATCCTGATTTGTCTTCTAAATTTGATGATCCTTCTTACTTGAGTGAAAGGGCCATTGTCACACCAAAAAATTCATTGGTTACTGAAATAAATGACTATATCTTAGAGATGTTACCTAGCCAATCTCACATATATCTGAGTTCTGACACAATCTCAACCAACAGAGGGGATATTGCCAATCTTGATCTTTTATATCCCACAGAATTTTTGAATAAACTTGAATTTAGTGGTGTTCCTCCTCACAAACTAATGCTCAAAATTGGAACACCAATTATGTTGCTTCGAAATTTGAATCAAAGTGTAGGCCTTTGTAATGGGACAAGGCTTATAGTGACACAAACAGCCAAAAAAATAATTGAGGCCAAGATAATAACTGGAAATAGAATTGGAGAGAAAGTTTACATTCCAAGAATCACTTTTTCAATCAATGAAGGTCGATGGCCTTTCAAATTCACCAGAAGACAATTTCCTGTAAAGCCCTGCTATGCAATGACAATTAATAAAAGTCAAGGGCAATCACTAAATATGGTTGGTGTTTATTTACCAGAACAAGTATTTACACATGGGCAACTTTATGTGGCTCTTTCAAGAGCAACATCGAAGAAGGGTTTGAAAATAATTCTTGGTACCAACTCTGATGAAAGAAATAATTTTGCAAAAAATATTGTATTCAAAGAAGTGCTTACTGGTCTTATATAAAATGGTTAGTGATTAACAGTAATTAATTAATTTATAACTGTGTATGCTCATTCTATGTCAGTTCATTATATTATTCATTATGTGTGGTTATCATTTGTCTCTCTGTTACTATATTGCTTTCTTATTTTTTATATTTATTGATCTTTTAAAATCAAGTTCGTTCTAAATATAATTTAATTATTATTAATTGACTTATTGATATTTTACTAACATTTTATTGATTATATAATTCTTCAACATAAGTATAATCAAATTTTGCAGGTGCGGTTGGTACCAAAATTATCATACATCCCTTTATCAGTCAAGCTACTTCCCTGCAAAGGTAATTTATTTATTGCTTATTATATCCACTTTACTATATATGCTAATACTGATTTTTCTATTAAATTCTCATTTAATTATTTAGAATTTTACAAGCAAAAATTGTTTCATTAGATAGTTACAGAAAAATAATATATATATATTTTTCTGAATAATAAGTTCAATCTTTTGCAATTTGTCATTTCCTATGTCTTATAAATTAAATAAATAACATGATCTTGGTTAGTAGGATATAATTGTTCTAAAAACCATTAGTTGCTTATATATCATAAGCTGAAATTTGGATTGACCTAAGGGTTATCTCTTAGTTCCACTCACAACGTCATGAATTTTCTGAAAAAAAAAATTCAAACAACTTCAATTTTATCATTTCTTCATTCTCTCTTTGTTACATCCTACAAGAAATTTAATATATAATTCAAGTTATTCTACATTATTTCCTATGTTCTTTTTCATGTGTTAACTTAATGAAAAAATTAAATGTATAATAATCACTATGTCATATTGTAATGTGCAGGCAACATGGAAATTACTCCTGTTAATATGATCAGGCCATATACAGAGGCTGGAAAGATTGTAGTCCGCTTATGCCGCATTTGGAAAACAAAAGACAGGGAAAATGATGAATCCATTAGTAGCATTGACTGTGTTTTTGTTGATAACCAGGTACTATTTCTATTTTCAAATAATAATACCCTGCAAGACATAATTCTAAAAAATAATATTTCTCTTTTCAAATAATAATACCCATGAAGACATAATCCTAAAAAATAATTAAGTCCAAATGTACATAAGAGAATACATATGTGTTTGAGTTGCTAAAAAAATTGTGCTTAATTAGTTAAAGTATCAACCATGATTATGTGCTTAATTTGTTAAGTGTCAAACATACTTTCTCATGAATGAGTTCAGTTTTCTGTTGCTTATTCTACACTTTATTACGTAGTTAACCTTTTCCTCATCTTCATTTTTTGTTATAAATTCTATATAATTCTGTAAACTAAGAATAATATTTTTTATTTGTTTGATATGTTTATTTGTACTATAAGATATGGAATAATTAATATTCTTTATTATTTTATTGGCAGGGAAATGGAATCCATGCCACTATGCAACCATGGCTAGAAGCTGTTCTTATGCCTCAACTTAATCCTGGTTCAATATATGAGATTGAACACTATTATCCTGTTTCCAATAGTCTCAAGAATGCTATAGTTCGCCATCCAGCAAGATTGGACTTGAGACGAAAGACACGCATCAGAGAGATTGGTTATAGTGGACCTGAAATTCCACTTCATTTCTTTAGCTTTATTGATTATGAGAACATCACTGCTACTGCCGGCAATGAAAATCCACTTACAGGTATTTAATACTAATTTTGTTCAACCACATGGTCAAATTATTATTATTTCTCATGCAAGAAATTGACTATTAATTTGCAGATTTAATTGGTTATCTTGATGGCATGCAAGAAATTGAAAAACAGCCATGCAGGGGAAATAGAATTCAAGATAAGAGAGAATTCATACTTCTTGATGAAAGGTTATGGCTAAAATGGGTTACTATGTTTGTATTTTCTTTCCCAAATATTTGTGAAACTTAACATTTTTTTTATATTGGCAGGAGGAATAGAGCGAGAGTAACATTCTGGGGAAAACATGCAAGGTTATTTGATCTGCAAGCGTTGGAATCCCAAGATCTTCCTCTTATTGTTGTCTTCACAAGCTTAAAAGCTGTTGAATATCGAGGTACTATTAGATCTTATGATTTGCTTTTAAAAAAATTATTTTTTATACTGATAATGAAAATGCATATAGGTGGAAATATACCCACATTAAATGCAACTGAATCAACAATGGTGTTTTATAATCCAGATATTCCTCAGTTGGCACCTTACCGACAAGTGTAAGTTTTTTTAAAAGTATGGTTTATATAGTTATACCATTTTATAATCTCCAAAACTAACTCATTAACTTATATTATATTTGCAAAGGTTTTCTTCCAGCACTGCTCAAATTAAAATCTTGCCTCCATCTCCAGCATCAAATAAGGGAATAAATAGAATTCACCAGCTGCAAAGAAAAACAATTGAAGAGCTATTGTTGCTTGATCCAGCTACACATCAAGTATGTCAAAATTTTACATAATTGAATGAATAAATTAGTAAATTCACATGTCTTATTACGAATAATCAACATTATTTCTTTTCAAAATTTTCCCTTTCTATTTCAGCATGAAAGGTACACTTGCAAAGCACGAATACTTGATGTCAATTTAGCTAATGGATGGTTTTATGAAGCATGTCATATCTGCTTTAAACAACTGGATGTATCTTCTGAAGTAAAAACATGCCAAAAATGTGGGGTCATTAAAGGTCTTCCACTGCCTTGGTAAGCAAAACTGAGTTTTTATAATATATATTATTTTATTCACTATAGCTAATAGAAATAAGTTAGTGAAAATTAACTTTCTAAAAGAATTTTATTTCTATGTAACAGCTACAAAATACATTTTATTGTGGAAGATGATGTAGAGCAAGCAATATTTATATTGATGGGAACAGCAGCTGAACGAGTACTCAAAACCACATGTTATTCCCTTTTCTATGAGCATCAAAAAACAAATCCAAAAGTTTTACCTGAAGAGATAGCCAAGTTTATTGGCACTGAAAAGATATTTGAGGTTCGTTTCGGACAACCTAAATTGAGCTACTCAAGATATGATCTCTTGGTATCCAGTATTTTTGAAATTGAAACAGAATCTACAATGTCCATTTCTATTCCACCACAAGAAAACATCTGTAAACCCACTCTGGCGGAATCATCTAAAGATCCATCTTCTATGACATACCAAAAACAGCATCAGCATCTTCAAGATGAAAGTAAACTTAAACGAAAGTTGACTTTTACTGCATCAGAAGAGGAAAAGAAACATGCCAGGTAGACCCAAGCATTATTGTTCATCTTCATTAGTTGCTGACAATTATTCTTATATTTTCTCATTTTTATCACTTATGAAATTCACTTATGAAATATAGTGAACAAGAGTATGACCAATTGGATGAAGATGTTGAAGGTGATGATAGTGATCACATCCCTCTCAATACTTTGAAACAAAAACATGAACCTAAAAGATCAAAATCCAGGTACTGTACCACCTACAACTTCAGAGTGCTGATTATTTGATTGTTAATGATGGAAATGATAGCATGTATCAGAATTTATTTCAAGTCCTCTAGACTAGGATAATATGTTTTATCATATGTGTTATGAGCGCAACATGCATTGTTGTACATTTTATAATAAGTACTCTATTTGAGATTTTTAAAGAGCAAAGCCTTAAAAGTGGCTATGCATTCTGACTCTGAAAATTTTGTATTCATTTTGTCTTCTCCTCCCTTTATTTTTTTTTTTTGTTTGTTTAGCCTTCTGCCCCTAGAACTGCAAAAGCATGTCTTCCATCATTATTTATTTACTTTTTTTTCATCACGGTTGTAATTTGATTAGAAATGATGAACATAATATAAACTTTACTTGAGAGAACATTCTCATGCTGGGTATATAATATTTTAAACTGAAACAAAATTAATTGCACTTTGAGATGCATATAATGTTAATCTAGATTTTCATAGTGATTATATTCATTTATTTCAAGCTCTTCTCTTAGCCTGTATATTATATATTCTAAAATTAATTATCTTTTTATTCTTTAATGACAGCTCTACAACACGAAAGGTTTCCCAGCGTTAACAACGACTTTGTCATATTACTTTGATGCAGCAGACTAGGTTCTACTTTGACTTTTTGTAATGCTTTTTTATGAAAACAATCTAATATGCTATTATATTTTGTATTGTCAGAAGACAATCTTATTAATGTTTTTGTTGATATGTAATATTATAGTGTGGAACCAGAATACAATATGCTTATTAGTATGAAACCAGAGTACAATATGGTCATTACTAATATTTGATNCTATTATATTTTGTATTGTGAGAAGACAATCTTATTAATGTTTTTGTTGATATGTAATATTATAGTGTGGAACCAGAATACAATATGCTTATTAGTATGAAACCAGAGTACAATATGGTCATTACTAATATTTGATTGAGATTTTCAATATTATAATCGGATGGGTACCCGCAGCAACGCGCGGGCATTATTCCTAGTTAAGTTTAATAATGGGATCTGAAAATAATGGGAAACCAGGAAAAGAAATTGGGCTGCTGATGGTCTAATTTACTATTTTTTATTATAATTTAATTTAATTTTCTAATTCTATATAGTTTTTTCTTTCTGCAATACTTTCTACATAGAATTTACACTAAGATAAGAATAAATTCTCAAAAAAGATAATAAACATTTTTTTTCCCTCTTGAGTACTGATAGGAAACTGAATCTGCTCAGATGCTAACAAATTAGAGCAATGAAAAATATTAATTCTGAAGTTCAGATGCTAACCTAATTACAATCAAAGACGACATTAATTATTATTCCATATTACATTATGGTACCCACCTGTAAGCAGACCCTGGCATGGACAAAAACCTTCCACATCCCCGTCTGCCTCTCCATTTTCATCAAAACTGGGAAAATGACCCACCCTGTTAGTGTAGTCATTGTTCTTCAAAAGGTATTGAGGAAGAATGATCAGAAGTGGAAGTTCTTAAGCATGCGCACGTTGCATGCTTTATGATCACCATATATAAGTGATCAGTTACTAGGAACTTCTGGATTACAGCAAAATATCATCACCAACAATTTGCTAGTACAATGTTCCTAATTATAGCTACCAGAAAAACATATCCAAATACATATGTGATAGATGGGCATATCCTTGAATAGGCAAGACTCAGAATAGACATTGTAAGCAAACAGTTGAGGCGCCCAAACAACTGAAGTCATAGGATGACAGCTACTGAGGTCCACATGCAGCAATCCAGAAAATCAAAAAGGAAGCATTGCATCAGCATGTGGCGCCCGGAAGCAAATGTCGCTGCTGCAAGAATCCAATACGCAAGAAATTAAAGAAGTGTAACCAAATAAGAAAACAATCAAATTGTAAGTGGCCAGAGTTAAATGAAAGACAAAAAATGGGATGGATTTAGAGAGTGTGACCCAGAGGCAGACCTTAAATGTTTGATAACCACATCATCGTCATCCTCGGAGTCGCTGAGATAAGGATAATACCGATCAGGAGCATAATGGAGGATATCCTTAGCACTGGGATGGTCCCGCTTAAACTGTTCCAGCAACTCTCTGGAACCAAATTTACCTTCTCGAAGAAATACGAGAGGAGGAGCTATTGGTATCTTCTTTAGCATCTCACAGCAACGAAGCCTAAATACTTGGAGGGACTCACAAATCAGTGGCCTGTCACAAATGCTTGCGAGTCGTGGCAGATCTTCAAGCCTTAATATTCTTAGTTTGGGGAGACTGAATTGAGAAGTGATGTTGCTGCTGCTTCCACTTCCTTCACTTGCTATTATCTCTTCCATTCCGTCACATCCTACTACTTGAAGATCTTCCAGATTCTTGAGGTTTTGCAGCAACCCCGGAGGGAACAGCATCTTCATTCCTTGACAACTAGATACGGCAAGCTCCTTAAGATGACTAAAGATATTGCCATAGGATGTCAATACCTGATGGGGTGCGTCAATCTTTACAATGAAGCATAAGCTCCGCAATACAGAAAGTTCCAGTCTCTCAAGTTTATTAAGTACATCAACAGATGACCCAAAAGAAGAAGATGATGACACCAAACATTCTATTCCATCACTGTGAGAGATGCGAATAAACTTCAACCCGGTTGCATTACCTATAGGATTCAAGCTCTTTGGACACTTGCAACCTTGTAACTCCAGCTCTTCAATTCCTTGTGGAAATTTATCAAATTGTCTTCTAATATTGCATTCGCACAACTCAACACTTTTAGCAGATGGATGTTTGGGAATCTGACAATACTCAGAATTCACAAAAAGATGGAAACTTACTAGTGGTTTCTCGTGTTTTTGGCATTGCAAATAACTGTTTAACCCTATTAAGTCTTGAAAACCACATACCAAGACTTCCAAATTCCTTAACCCACCTACCTCCTCTCCTTTAACCCTCAAATTGTGAAGTGCGAGGAATTGGAGACGGGAGAAATTTGGTAATATACCAGCCGGAAAAACCTTCAGATTGTAGGAATAAATATTGAGATACCTGAGGTTGTGGAGCAACGCCATACCGTAGGGAACTTTTTTAAGTAATGGAGTACCATATAAATCCAAAGCCTTCATTTCTTGAAGCTTGGCAAGTGATGGCACGTGCCTCAAAAAGTCACAGTTTGCAAGGAACAACCCAGTGAGTCTCACAAGATTAGAGATGGAGCTTGGCAATTCCTCAATGTCAGTATTCGAAAGATCAAGAATTTTGAGACCATTAAATTTCTCGAAAAAAGAATCCCCAATATATCTTAACTTCTCATTCCAGCTTAACAAAAGAGTTGACAAATGAGGACAGCACGGTGGGTGTCCAGAAGGAATGTTCTCCATGTCGTTGCGTATAAATGTAGCTCTACGCAAGTCTTTCCCCCACTTACCCGCATCTGGCAACGATCTTAATTGCTTGCCAGCTTCAACCATCACAACTGACCTGTCTCTCAATTCTTGAAGGGCAACATCCCTAATCAAATCATGCATCTTCACAGACCGATCCCACTCAGATTCCTCGCTATAGCCTTCCAACAAGCAAAGTCTTACCAGTTTATTAAGCATGACATGGCCTTTATCAACCTCTTCTTGTCTACTCTTCCCTTCTTCTATTATCCCCTCACAAATCAAGAGCTCAATTAACTCCATTCTGTCAATCTTAAAATCCTCTGGATAAAATGCACAATATAGGAAACATTCTTGTAAAGATGGATCTTTTAAACGAACAAAGCTCATTCTTAATACAGCAAATACCTTTTGCTCCATGTCATCACCTTTTGTAAACTTTGAGTCTCTTAGTTGAGCCAATGCATGCCTCCATTCAGTTATATCATCTATTTCCTTCAAGCTTTTGGCCATCACTTTAATGGCAAGTGGCAACCCAGCACATTCCATTATAACAGAGCTCACAAGTGCTTCATCATCTATGTCAATATTCCCAATCTCCTTCTTGAACAAATCGAAAGCTTCTACCACAGAAAGAAGTTCGACTTTGACATTATTCTTTTCGCAACCCATCTTTCTACAAACTTCATTTGATCGAGTTGTAAAAACTAACTTGCATCCGTTTGGCCCTACTGGAAGTCCCACATCCTTTGTATCAAAATCATCCCACAGATCATCTAAGACTAGAATGAATTTCTGTTTTCTAAGCAACTCTTCATATAACTTTGCTGCCCTTTTCCTTATATCTTCCTCCTTTGAAATATCTATGTTAATAGCCTTGGCAACACCATCCTGTAACTTGTATCTGCTAAAATCTTGGGATACTGTAACCCAGTAACTTGGAGGAAAAGAGTCTGATCTTTCTTGAAGCTGATTGTAGATATGTGTCATCAATGTGGTTTTGCCAACACCTCCCATTCCATAAACTCCAATCTTTTCAACATCATCTTTCATGAGCAAATACCAGATTTTATCCTTAACTCTCTCAATCCCTTGACCGACCAACTCTGATGCAAGAAATTGATACACTCTTGTGCCTGTCCGAAAAGACATTTTGTGTTACTGAATTTGAATGGAAGATACATTAGCTAATTGAAAGAAGAAACAACTAATATTTTGAAGTCATAATATTATAGTAGTCAAGCTTTCTTGAACTATCTCGGCCTCTTTCCTGCAACTCCTGTATTACCTATGATTAGTCCAACCTTCTTGACAATTTCTTGAACTATCTCAGCCTCTTTCCTGCATATAATAAAAAGAGACAAGAGTTGAAAAAGAAGAGAGAAGATCCAACTAGAACCAAAAACTGTAAGAAGTCGATCTAATCAAATTTCAATAAGAATTGAAACAAAAACAATTGAATAATAGCATTAACATTCTCATCCAAGTATATTGTTTGTGTGTACTTACGTTTTTGCTTCAACAACCATCCCCTTCAGGCCTCCAAATTTCTTTAAAGCCTCCTTCCAATCATTTATCATCTCCGGCTGGTAAACCCTTCTGTGTTTAGTAAAAGAGCTAGCAAAGCTATTCTTCTGGTTCCTGACATCAGATGGATCTACATGGTAGAAAACAGGCAGAACAGGATGTCCATCTTGTGTGTGACGTTTCATGATCATCACAAGCTCATTTAGGCACCATTTTGAGGAAGCATAATCTTTGGAGAGCACAACTATGGATGATTTCGACACTCGAATAGCTTTCGGCAGCTCTGATCGAATCTCATTCCCCGTTGGAATCCCATCATCATCGAAAAACACCAAATATCCTCGTCTAACCAACTCCCTCTTAAGATGATCAACGAAAGAATACCGAGTATCTAGCCCTCTAAAACTCAAGAATACATCGTAATGGAAGCATCGAGACTTGGAAGAGGAAGGTTGTTGTTTCTCTGCTTGTTTGTGTAAGTTGGACAACATAATGTAAAATGGAATGATGATATCTTTCTTGTATGTGTATAAAGATCACACCAACTAGCTAGAACCACTGCATAGATGATCAGTACAAGAGTACATAAATTTAGCAACTAAAAGCAATAGCTACATGCTTACAATAGGACTATATAAGTGTGTCTGGCAAAGGTTCCTAGTGATTCACAAATGAAGGCAAATCAAAATAGATCATACACAAAGAGATAATTATAGAGAGTGGCATAAGTACCTGTGCCATTTTGTCTAACAAACACAAGAGTCTCCTTCCCAGAAAGATGCTACTCAATCTGCGACCAAGGCCGCAATTAAGGGGAATCCTTCTCTAACCCCGTGACAAAAAAAAATATACTGATGTAATAGAATATTTTCTATTGGTATTAACTATCTTAATTGAAATGATCCTATCTAATCACATAGTGTGACAAATTACATACGACACAGATCAAAGAAAATTATTGGTTGTCGAGGTGGGTAGGTGCTTCTCTATTTCTCAAATAAAACTTGCCCTAGATCAGGGCGGATCCAGAAATAAAATTTAGGGAGGGCCAAATCATAATACCATCTTGAATAATAGGGAGTAAAAAATATTTAAAAGGGGCCAAATCATAAATAGCAAAGCAAGGGCTCGAATCCGTGAGCTGCAGCAGGCAATGAGACTCAAATTCCACGAAACTACAAGCCAACTTGAGAAAAATTATTACCATATTTATATAAATTTAGATTTTAGGACAGGCCTGAGCCTGTTAAAGACAAGTCGTCTACTACAAGGTATGATACGAGTGCAACGGCATCGTATCAGAGCCCCCCTTGCTCCCCCTATATCCGCCCCTGCCCTAGATAGAGGGCACCTTATTGTTAAGAGGAGTAAAGAAACATAATTTACCCAGCTGTGATGCCAAGACGTAGTTGTTGCTCCCTTGGGTAGTAGTGTTTGGGATAGCTTTATTCCTTGGGCAAACCTTAGTCAAACAAACTCGATTTGTGCTTAGTTGTAATAGTAGCTCTAATTAACCTTGGAAGATTTAGAAAGTTGGAGTATCTTTCTGCAAGAATCCAATATAGGAAATGGGCTCTAAAAATAATGGGAAACCAGAAAAAGCAAGTGGGCTACTAATAATGGGTCTAATTTACTAATTTCTTTATTAAAAAAAAATAATTTTCTACACAGTTAAGCTAAATATTTACAAATTTTATGCCCAGCAAAAAAAAAAGATAAAACAAAAACATCAAAACATTCTCACCAGGAAAAAAAAATCATCTAAAACAAAAAGAGGCAATAACTTAATACCAAATTATTTCTCCCTTTAATTTTTTTCTTAGTATGTGCTATATTATATATGATTATTGTAAAACTGAAGGCTCTGAGTTGCTTTCAAGCCACAACAAAAATTACAGCATCTGAGCCAAGTTTTAAGCCAACGCTTGATGAGATGATGATAATGATGCTAGTGTGGTAGTGTACATCGAGGTTCTCTTTTAGGCAATTTTTCTGGTTATGTTACATCCGTTGAACCATGAAGGAGAACATACCTACAAAAGCAAAAACAGGCCTAAGGCCTCATGGAGGATAGGAGGCCCATACAACAACTTGCTGGTTTTCTGTAGTTTTTTTTGGGTTCTTTTGCTTTTGCTTGTCCATTCGGTGTTTAGAATTTCTTTTCCCTGATTAATCTGGATCTGATCAGGATTACACACCTAATTTTGGTAGATAAATGTCTCATTGGAGATTTTTTGGAAGATTCCAATTCCAGACCTATTTAATCATAATCGAATTGCTTATGACACGAAACTATACCATGTTATGTTGGCAGGCATTTTACACAGTATGCAACAAGAGTTAAGACATGCAAATTGAAGATCACAATCCAACAAATGAATCTTAATGACTTCATAACATCATACTAACCATTGTAATCTTGCAGATAGAAAGAGAACAACAAAAATCTGCAGCCACGGTATTGTATCTTTAATTTTATTTCACCGGAATCTGATAGTTAACAATAAACTTAACTATTCAAATAAAATCCCAGGTGAAGAAATCTCTACCCCTAAATATGAGTATCAAAAGAAAAAGAAAAAAAATTGTACAACTATCTGAAACCAATTCTCAGAGACTTTGAGCTGGTTGAAGTTGTTGGTGCTTCATTTGCCTCACATGTTTTCCTTTTCCTTGAATTTGAGCCACCCACAGACACCACCAATACAGAAGTAGAACCTGAACCACCATCTTCTCCTAAAGTACTGAACTGATTGGTAATATCAGCAAGAGGCCTCCTAAACCTCCTAAAGGTTTTCTTGAAAGATGGGTTCTTTACAAGAACCGGAGTGGTTTGATTTGTGGAGCAAGGAGGGATGTTCTCTTTGTTGTTTTGGTCTCCACAATTGTCTGCCTCCATTGGGTGAAGTTTGGAGAAATACCAATGTAGAGACACAGAGGAGGGTAGTGAATAGTCATATTTAAGGTCCATTTTTAGAGGGACGATAAGATAAATTGGTTCTCCTAAGTCTACCCAAATCTAAAATTTGGGTTTTTAATTTTGGGTTTCAAGGAGGGAAGCAAAATTTTTCAGTTTCATGGATTTTGTGACTACTTGAAAATTGAAGACAAAGTCATATTGGTGGGTAAAGTTTATGAAGTTCCCGGGCATTAAAGCAAAATTTAGGCGCCATACTTTGTACCAGTAAATCCATACTCCATTGCCTGCACAAGTCAAAAGACAGATCATATGCCACATGGAAAATCTTGTCTGCCTTTGGATTTGCTCATATTAAAAAAAGTTACCAGATCTGCAGAGTAAAGATTCCAAAAATTGTATGTGTAGGGTGGTTGGTAGTGAGGAATAGGAATATGAGGATATATAATCTGAGGCTGGATATAAAACCCACTTGGTTATTGCTAAAATGTTTATCAAGTCTATCAATACTTGCCAATTACATTAAATGCAAAGTTGTATTATTGTGTAGCCTTTTAGCAATATTGTACTTTCCAAAGTTGTACATCCTACTTAGGTAGTAATAAAAACTGTTTACTAGTATGGTAATACTTGATTAAAAAGGGTGAGCGAATTGCATTTTAATTTTTTGAGCAGTTTTGTATTTACCAAAATAATTGTGATTGGTTTTGGTAGAGTAATACCCAATGGAGGAACTAACATAGTTGTATGCAAGTGTAGATTTCTTGTTGATATTGATGGACTAATGCATTTTGTTCTTGAAAAGATGAGTTGGTGACTGAGAAAATTAGGTACCATAAACTTTAATTGAGAATTTCGACTTAATCATCAAGGATAATAAAATTGTGTAAAATAGTAAAATAGAGTCAAAGTAAAAGGCTACGGTATCGTTGTTGGGCTCTTTCTGGCCCACTTTCCAGGCCCGAGGCTTTAAGCATTGGATATTGAGACCTTCAAGGTACACACATCATCAAACAAAGGATTCCCTTACCAAAAAAATAAAAAATCAAACAAAGGATTAACTTGATATGTCATACTAACGGCCACCAAGAGCAAACATATAAAATGGGGGAACCCAAGTATAAGAAATGAACTAATACACCACACCCCTAATTTGTTTTTAGGCTTTTGTGGCAGTGAAATCAAGCAGCATTTCTCAAAATTCTAGGCATGTCCATTATATTCTTGCTTTCACTCCACACTTAACAAGTACACAAAATCAAGTAGATTGATTTAAAGATTAATCTCTTAACAAGGTAGCTCAAGTGAGTGATTCTATCAAATTAGAAAGAAATCTCTTAATGGATCAGCTAAATTTACTAGCCTTTCTTGGCCCACTAAGACCCAAAACAAAGACCCAATCTTATATGGTTGGACCCATCTTCTTTATATAATAATGAACATCTATGTGTTTGTCTCCAACTACCCATAGCTTAACTTAGTACATTCATCAGATTTATGATATATAGTCGTAATAAACTCTTAAGTACAGTTCTCTCTTGCTGTGTCACAACCACTGTAAAAAAATTACTCAAACATGAAAAGTTGTTCAGATATTCATATCATACTAAAGAAAGAGAAATAACTTGGGGAAGATTGACATTAATTAATGAGATCGGATTTTTTGGAGGATACTGGATTATTCTGAGTCACTGAATACATACTTTTACCTTGTCTTTGCCTGAATTGCCATAAATGGATTTAGCTAGTTTGGTGCACATATGCCTGCAACTTTTTTTGTGTATATGCGGATATATATAACTCCATATCATCAAACCACCAGAAAGAAACTTGCCAATTATTCTGACAGAATCCTTGGCTATTACTCTCTCCTGAGTACAACAATATTAATTGTCCTGCATTATGTTCTTTTATTGCAAAAGAGGACAAGTGAGTGTGTTACTGTTACTACTTAGTTAACTTGATAGCTTTGTTCATTGCCCAACTTCATATATAACGTACACAAGTTAAATATAGCGAACTGAAATAGTTATTAACTAGCTAGCACATCTATAGGCTACTTTACGAAGTGTAATTCATATGACAAATACGTGCTACCATTTTAGCGTTCTTTAGTTTCTTCTTCAATTGTTTTTCGCTGATGAATTGTAGATTTCTAGAGGGCTAATGTTTGTACATAGTAGCATTCATTAAATTTTCAACTCTTTGGGGGCCCAAGCATCCCCTCTCCCCTCTCCCTCCATGATAGGTAAGCTTTTCAAACCTTCAAAGTTAAGTCTAGCTATGTAACTGAAAACAACTTATACCCAAAAGAAACTAAAAACATGATTGCTTTAAAATGGTAAAAAGTAAAGATTTTCTGGCCTGTAACTTCACTTTCCACAACATACAGGTAAGTAATATTCCAAGCAATGAGAACAGTCTATTTTGAGAACTTGGCTTAGGGTGCGGATAGTCACCAAGTGTTTTTATCATGCATGTAGGTTTAGGGTTACAGGCTTGAGGTGTAAGTTCCCGTTCAACATCAGATTACAACAACTCTTGATGCCTGCCTGCCTGCATTGGTAACGCCTGACTTCTTGCAGGTTTGACAATTAATTGGCTTTAGTGATCATAAAGATTTGCTAGCTAATGTGCCCACCTAGTTCCTCTAGGCCATTTATATATGCTGAGGTAGCAGGCCTATTCACCGAGCTAGCTAATACTAGTACTAGTAAAGATAGCAACTGCAGTAGAATCCCAAAACCATTTCTCCACTTTCATGGTTCCTGCCTCTAATTATGAGCAAAGGAACAAGGTCTAGTTCCATCCCCACAACACCTGCCTTCATTATATAGTCAAGAAGCCACACAGTACATGGCTTTGATCTTCAACATCAAGCTCATCAAATAAAGAAGCAAATTTAATTCCAAGACTGACATGGATTCCAATACAACCCAGAAAGCAACAGTTTCCATTGATGGTTACCAGTAAAAGCTTAAATTTTTCCCCCAAGGATGGTCATATATTCAGCTTGACATCGAGGCAACAAGGAATGGGAGAGAGACCATTACAAGAATCTTTTGAGGAAGACTATGTTTGGGAGGGTTTGGTGTATTATAAGTAAAATGATGTGAGCAAACAAGAATGCAATACATTGTACAAAGAAAGGAACTAGCCAGAAGAATAATCTTTTAACTTGATATTGCGATAAGCATAAATTCCTGCAAAAGTCCCCACTTGGCTGATTTAGTTGACTATTAGAAATGGGAATGTTAGACTGCAAAATGCAGCATTTTAGTTGCACTTGGAACAAAAAGAAACTAAACTATATATATTCCATGCAAGGTGAGTGTGCATGCTTTCGTTGTATTACTTATATCCTTGGGAATTTTCCAAGCACCAAGATGCATGAGAAGATGCGGACTGTATCATTAGAAGTTATAGCAATTAAGAAAAGACAACAAAAGTGATATAAAACCTCACAAAATCCAAGTCCAGCAGCAAAACACTAGAATACTCTCCAACATAATATCATAGTCTCGAGCCAAAACTGCCCATTTAAGTAAGTAACTAAGCTCAATATAAGATAGCTTTGGGAATCTGTTTAAACATGTATCATAGAAAGAATGTGTAATCCAATCAGATAATTTCCTTCCCTGCAGCCTTTGTTCGCAATTTAATGGATCATCAGCATCTCTAGTGCCTCAAGGTCTTCAGCTTCATGATCAGCATCCACCAGTTGTCCTAAAGAAAGGAGCTTATATTAGTGGCACAAAGTCAATTCCTTTTGAGAAAAATTTTCTGTTTAATTTTAAAAATTATTCTCCAGATGACCCAAATCAATTTTTTTCCCCCCAGAGGTTTATATCAAATACAGATTTATATATCGAAACTTTTTTCAGCTTGTGGAGACAACTAACCTTCTCAATTAATCAATCACACAAAAAATTATCTGGACAAAAAGAGGAGGGCGTTGAGGTTTAAGTACCTAGTAGAGAAGCAGTTGCTTAATGTATCAATGCTGAGAAGTGGGAGAAGAAGAGGATGGCCTATCAGAGGCAACACTTTGCTCTTCCTCACCATGAATCCGGGCTGGAATGCTGAAGTCTGTCAATCCCTCAGATGCAAACCTGCTGCCAAAAACCAATGATGGGTGAATCTCATGTGTTCTATGAGTATGAGTACTCTCTGCTGATGCCATAGGAAGATCATTCCAAGCACGAATGGATTGCATGAAACTGGACTGAAGGGTTCCCCTCTGAGAATAAGCTGAGCCTTGGGCCAACAATGTCTGATGCTGTGCCAATGGCTGAGGGTTGAATGAGAACATCCCAGCAGAAGCTCTATTCTCTGCACCAGCGTCATTACTCCAACCCATCATTCTATGGAAATTAGCCTCAAAACCAACAGGAGCCAAACCTGAGAAAAGGGTCTGCTCATTTTGAGGAGTGTGGCTTGTGCCTGCCTGTGACTGCTCTTGAATTAGACCCTGGTCCTGGAAAGGGTGAAGGGACAGCCCAAGATCTTCAGCGTGGCTTGCAGTTCTGGAGATTATGTGAGGTGGGTAGCTTTGGAAGTTCATGGATGAGGTTGCTGAGCTTGTTGGGAAGAAAGATTTCATAGTATCAGGAATGACATCAGGGTCCATATGCTGTGCAATGAAAGATGAATCATTGCTCGGATTCTCAGCAAGTTGCCTATGCAGCTGGAAATTATAGCCTGAGGATTCTGATTGCTCTGCTGCAACTGCCATCTCATCACATCCATCATTCTGATCTGCCTCCATGTTTGCATTAGCATTAGTGGCTGTTGGCTGCCATGGTGGTAGCTCAGCCAACTTGTCAATTGAAGACTTTGCCTTCTTGATGAGCCAATCAACGGCCTTACTGGGGCGGTCATAGCCTAGCCGGTCTTGAACATCATAGAACTGTATAGCAGTATGTGCAGATAACCTTACTCTCCTGTCCCTGGGACCTTTGGCTGTGTAAACCTTGCTGTGCCGGTCTTTTCTCCCAGTAGACCGGACAATGTGGCCTCCTTGGACCTGGATAATCTCTCCTCCCGAGCTGTTCATTCCCATTCCTTTTCTGTTCTTAGCATATTCAACGGTTTGGTCTGAGGAGTGTTTGTTGGGTGCCAATTCCTTCTGGTTAGAATTTATGGCTTCCACATCTTGTGGTTGGTTTTGGAGAGGTTGGTTTTGAGGGTAATAGGTTTGAATGCCTTGTGTTTCTGGCGGTGATGAGTTGATATTTTGATAGACAGAATTCTGAAGGTTTCTCTGGAAATCCAGATTTTTGGTCTTCAGATTTTGCTCTTCTTGAAGAGGGGTTTGTTTGCTTCACAGCTCAAGAAATGGTTTTCTTGTAATACTCACCAACTCCTTTTATGTTCTTCTGCTTCTTTTTTTTACACTCTGGGAGGTGTTGTTGTTTTAGCTTCCTGTACTTCATCTGCTACTACTGCAACAAATCTGAAAGCTGACTACTGCTGATGCAGTTGCTGATCCCAAAAATCCCATCCATTGCACCCTCCAGATTCCATACCCCAATACCACAGCAATAAATCCAAAAAATCCACACTAAACAAGAAAATCACAAAACTTAATATGTAAAACCTTGATTTTGAAGTCTTCTATAATAATGGTATGGCCAACTCATCCATCTCTGTCCTAAGATGTCAGAGTGTAGAAACAATAGATTGGTGGACTTCTCTATGCAGCAGGCTAATGGTAAAAAAATTTGTCAAGCAGAAGAAGGATATTGACGTTACTTGGAGGAGGGTATTGTACAATGAAACGAAAAGGATTTGGAAACTCACTTGATGATCCTTGTGCTTAATATAGAGATATGTGGAATATCAAGGAGAGGGAGGGGGTAACTCTACTGGTGTGGCAGTGGTAAATATGAGGATAGGGGGGGCAAAAAAAAGAGAGCAAAATCCTCCTTACTTGGCCTAGGAGAGGGGCTGGTTGATGCTCCTGCAAAGGGTAGCAGAGTTTTGTCAGAGAGGAGATTAAAGATATTTTGTCATCCTTA
The DNA here is from genome assembly GCA_028386065.3 of Turnera subulata. Taxonomy (NCBI): domain Eukaryota; kingdom Viridiplantae; phylum Streptophyta; class Magnoliopsida; order Malpighiales; family Passifloraceae; genus Turnera; species Turnera subulata. The sequence continues at coordinate 87,779 of JAKUCV010006338.1, forward strand.
GCCCCACATACACTACTAATGTAACAGTAACACCAGAGAGTCTTACAACTCACAAGAAGGAAAAAAAAAAAAAAGAGAACGAAAAAGATAAGAAAGCCCTCAAATCTATCTCTATCTTGTTACCTCTCCAACCAAGAAAACCCAAAACTCTTCTCTTTCCCTCTATCTTATTTATTACACCCAGTGGACTTCTTAATCAGAAAAAATGTAAGGTGACGAGTTATGATTAGGGTCATGGTTGATAAAGAGAGTGACTCTCAAAATGGCCAACTTTGCTGCCCACTCCTTTTGAAGCTCTGATAATGATATCTAACAGCTTTTCTGGTTTCTATCCAGCATGTACTTTATTGTATAGTTAATGTAATAATAAGGTGTGGTTTTTTTCACAAAAAAGAAAAGACAAACATCCTTCCCCTAACCACACTCCAGTCTCCACAACCCTTTTCAACAATTTTCACTCCCCCACTAATTAATATACCTAATTAATATTGGAAAACGGAGAAACGAGAGCTTGGATATAAACCCAATGCATTGCTTTGCTTTCCTAGCTAGGCATTGAAGTAATGAAATGTAAAAACGTCATATTTAATTTTCATCAGAATAAAGAAGCACCTAAGCAAACTAGTCAAATACCCTAAGCAACTAAACTTGCAACTTCCCTAACTTGCTAGTTAGCACTTAGCAGATTGTTACGTTACCAGCTTTCTTTGCATCCTCTTTGGGGTTCCATATGTGTTATCCCATATTCATGCAAGGTGAGAAGTATAGGGTGGAGGTGTAGTAGGGTCATGATGGTTCTCACAAACAAAGAAGTGTCACTACAAGTATTCTTTTTAAGATTTAGAGACAAAGGATATAGAGATTAACATAGTCTTTGTTCTCTGAGAATAGAAATGAGCAACAAAAAGGGGCAACTAAACAAAAGAAAAAGCTTAAAAATCTATAAGGCTAATGGCATATAGCTAGCTAGCATAGTATTTTGATCAAATGGTTGCTCCCTCAGTTATGAGAAAGCATCATTTTTTTTTTTCACTCTTCGGCTTTTCTTTTAATGCAATATTTAATGTTGCATGCCAGTGATAAGAATAGGTTGATGGCTGCAATCTTTTAGCTATTAAGTGATGTAACCGTTCTTATGGCTGAAATTATCTATCCATTAAGTGATGTAACATTTGGGACAACGTACAAAGTTAGAAGGGCCCAATCTTTTTACAAAAATATTTAAAAAACATATAAAAATTATACACGTGATGTGTGAATGCCCACTTGGTAAATCTGTTGCATCACTAATTTTTTTCATTTTGTCCAAAATATTTATGCATGATATATTTGGCAGGTTTAGGTAGTTGTACAACTTGAAAATAGAAACAGAATGTGTCGCTTTTCAGATTTAATTACAATAATTTCCAAGTTTATGTGTTTTCAAGTAAATTATAATGATAAGAAATTAGTGATATATAAGCCAAGTTTCTTTGCTCTTTTGGTATATATTGAGCATAAATCCTTTTATTCATATTCATGGATGAAAAGAAAGAAATTTGGAAGTAGTGTAGTATCATCTTTTTTGGATTAGATTTCATCCAAAGGTCATGGGTTGAATCTCCATGATGAAATTAATAGGAATTGAGGATGATTTAGGAATAGGATTATTAATAATTAAGGATGATTTGAGTATGAGATTATAGGTAATTTTTATGATTTGGGGTCGGAGATTATATGTAATTGAGGATGATTTGGGTTTGAAATTATGGATAGATAATTGTTATATCAAAAAAAAAAATTATGGATAGATGATTTCTAAGATTTTGATAAAAAAAAAAAGAAGAAAACTCTAGTGGTCCATGTTTGACTTCGTATATTCATCTACTTGCATGCAAAGAGGGAGCTAGACAGCTAGTAAAGGTTAAAATCTAGCAAGAAAAGCTAACAAAATTTTAAAATGAAATAAAATTTAACGGGCCTATATTGGATCTCTATCCAATAGTAAGGGTTGTGAGTGAATGCAATAAAGTAACTGGCTACGATAAAAATATGCAGTGTAATGTAGGGATCATTAATCGACGGAGAAAGCAAGTTAATAAGTGCATAATATATAGTTAATTATCTAAAAGAAACTCTAATAGAAAAAGTAGCAATCAATCGTTATCATCTAAACAGGGACAGCAAAAAAGATTACAATAGCCTTCTCTTGCCTCTTAGGAAGTGACAATGTGCGCCACTCTCCAATCTCATTTTGAAGTTCACCAGAAAAAGAAAAAGTGGTGCAAATTCTTTTCTTTTGTGGGTGATATGACTAAATTAGTCAAATTTCCTTGTCACAAAAGATGCCTTCTCACCACACAACGTGCCTCTACGGTCATTTTCTTCAATTATTTCAAAAGATGGTCTGCCGCCCATATTATTACGTACGGACACGTGGAATTTTGTTAATTTTTTAAGGAAAATGATGTATTTTCTTGTTATAAAAAATCTATTTGTAAAATGAAAAATCGCTAGCCATTTTGGAAAACAATATATGTACCATTACATTGAAAAAAAAAAACAATATATGTACCAATGGTTTGATCCATAACAATATGAATCATATTGGAAATAATGAATCATTGGTTCTGCTTAAGAAAGGTTTTGGTTCGAATTTTCGTGTATGCAAAAAAAAAAAAAAATATTTGGCAGACTCACCCGCTGTAATCGGGTATGCGATCTAGGTAAGGTCCAAATTAGTCAGGGCAAAGTTCTAGTTTGTGGATGGGAAACCAAAAAAGAAAAAAAAAATGCATTATCTCTTTCCACGTCTTTTTTTCATATTACTATTAAGGGCAGTCTACTACCAATTAGACAATACTATAACCTGTAGTCGGATCTTAAGGAGATATATGCAATTCCATATATGGTAAGATAAATGTTTTAACCAATATTAATACAAAATATTTTTGCATTTTATGACAAAAAAAAAACTTGTGTTGGTCCCATTTTCTTTGCTATCTCTTCCTCTTCCTCCTTTTTTCTTCTTATTATTTTTTAGATTATCCATTACTTCTTATTCTAAATATGATCAAAAGGTATACCTAAAAGAATCGATACTACCATACCGATAAAGGGTATCTAGCTAGGAGTGGCTTCAAAAAAACGTACTCAATAATAACATAAACCCTTGCTGAAAAAGTGCAAGCATGATAAAAAAAAAATTGGGGACCAAAAGGTTGCATATGTTTTTAGGAATCGTGAAAGCTAAGGGAATCATTAGAGGGTGAAAATAGAAGCAAGCAGTATACAACACTCAATAGTTTATATATGGTAACTGCCTTCTCAAAAGAATAACATATATGGCATCTTCAATTCCTTCCTCAAAAAAAAAAAAAGTTATATTTTGAGGCAGATATGATTTGTGAGCTTTCAGTAGTATCCATCCCTCCTCATGTGACCTTTCAATCATGACTTTGTCACGTGCTATTATGGTTTGAAGGTCATGTTTTTTTGACTCTCTTCTTTCATCTACCAATCTAGAGTTGGAGCCCAAAAACTAAAACTTGATTTAGTTTGACCCAAACTCCCATTAAAACAATAAAAAGAAATCTAAGTGAACCTATTCTTCTTCAATAGGCTCTGCATGGTTTAGTTCATCTGCAAACTAAGCTGACCGATTTTCATCTCTTCTCCTGCCGAAGTTGTGGGAATATATGAATGTTGGATAACAAAAAGGTTGTGAGGATTAATCTAAACAAATTTGTTGAATAGCATAAAAAAAAAAACAAATATATTGAGTTCACCAGCTAACACTTACTTCCTAGGCCCAATTACCCAAAACATATCTTCAAAACATTATAGTCACTCGTGCAAATCTGAAATGCTGCGGTTTGATCTTTGAATTTCATGTTTAGTACAAGCTATATAATATTTTAGTTACACACAAAATTTGTGTAGAACACTACTTTTTTCTAAGAAACAAAAATTCTTATGACACCTAGAAATTAATCCAACTAATTAAAGTGTTAATTACTATATTATTTTAATTTTTTTCCCATTCAATATCCGGAGTTTTGCCGTGACAAACTTAGAATTAACGTGGATTGCTCTGGTGGGTGAGTCTCCCAATGGGTAATATATGATTTCTGATTGGAACCTTTCAGTGTGGTGATCTCCGACCACAAAGAAAAAGTGCAACCCATTAAATTCTAATTCGGCCGAGTAACAATTAATACGACAGCTTAATTCGATTGANCTTTTCCATTTAGGTTTATCATCTTTTTTTCTTTTTGGAATAGGTTTGTCTCTTTTATTGTATTATATAATATCTTTGTGTACCAAAAAAAAGTGGGACATATATACATAATTATCTTTTTATATTTAGTAAAAAAACAAACCGGTTTCAGGTCGGTTTTTGAGGCGGTTGCGTCAAAAAAATCGGGCCGGTTTCGGGTTGTTTCGGGTCGATTGGTTGGGTAAGAATTCGGGTTGGTAGCATGCGGACCCCACAAAGACATGTGGATCTGATGTGTCCACCCAAGCAACTAAAACGACATCGTTTTGACTCGAGACGACGTCGTTTTGGAGCACCTCTCAGACCTCAAATCCGGGCAGCCCTCCACGTCAGCAAGTACCTGACCGGGGGATCACGTTTGGCCTGCCCATGCAAAGTCGGGGTACCTGCCCGGGCAAAAAAAAATATCGGGGTACCAAATTGGCCAAACCACTAAACATTGGGACCCAAAAAACCCAAAAACCCGCTATTAAGTGATGTAACCTTTCTTATGGCTGAAATTATCTATCCATTAAGTGATGTAACATTTGGGACAACGTACAAAGTTAGAAGGGCCCAATCTTTTTACAAAAATATTTAAAAAACATATAAAAATTATACACGTGATGTGTGAATGCCCACTTGGTAAATCTGTTGCATCACTAATTTTTTTCATTTTGTCCAAAATATTTATGCATGATATATTTGGCAGGTTTAGGTAGTTGTACAACTTGAAAATAGAAACAGAATGTGTCGCTTTTCAGATTTAATTACAATAATTGCCAAGTTTATGTGTTTTCAAGTAAATTATAATGATAAGCAATTAGTGATATATAAGCCAAGTTTCTTTGCTCTTTTGGTATATATTGAGCATAAATCCTTTTATTCATATTCATGGATGAAAAGAAAGAAATTTGGAAGTAGTGTAGTATCATCTTTTTTGGATTAGATTTCATCCAAAGGTCATGGGTTGAATCTCCATGATGAAATTAATAGGAATTGAGGATGATTTTTTTTTTTGATGCAAACGATTGATTTTATTCAGTAAAGGGGTGAAGAATACAATCCTGGGATATAATAAGCAGCAGTTCCCGAGCCTACAACAACACATGAAAAGCCGAAGAGTATTACATTTTAAATATTTTAAACAGGGAAATGAAAAACTATGCTAAGCCAGGATATGGAAGTTTCTACGAACACCCTTCCAGGACCTGAGTGCTTCAGCGTTTGATAACACGAAAGAAGCGCTGAAGGGGAACTCGGGATGCATGGCTTTTAGCCATGAAGTTGCATGAACCAGGATTGCGTCGGCAAGGCTAACATAGTCCGTGGCCTTGTCTTTGAAGATCCTTTTGTTCCGCTCCAGCCAAATAGCCCACAAGGAAGCAAAAGCAATAGAAACCCACACCGAGGAATTGAGGATGATTTAGGAATAGGATTATTAATAATTAAGGATGATTTGAGTATGAGATTATAGGTAATTTTTATGATTTGGGGTCGGAGATTATATGTAATTGAGGATGATTTGGGTTTGAAATTATGGATAGATAATTGTTATATCAAAAAAAAATTATGGATAGATGATTTCTAAGATTTTGATTAAAAAAAAAAAGAAGAAAACTCTAGTGTGGTCCATGTTTGACTTCGTATATTCATCTGCTTGCATGCAAAGAGGGAGCTAGACAGCTAGTAAAGGTTAAAATCTAGCAAGAAAAGCTAACAAAATTTTAAAATGAAATAAAATTTAACGGGCCTACATTGGATCTCTATCCAATAGTAAGGGTTGTGAGTGAATGCAATAAAGTAACTGGCTACGATAAAAATATGCAGTGTAATGTAGGGATCATTAATCGACGGAGAAAGCAAGTTAATAAGTGCATAATATATAGTTAATTATCTAAAAGAAACTCTAATAGAAAAAGTAGCAATCAATCGTTATCATCTAAACAGGGACAGCAAAAAAGATTACAATAGCCTTCTCTTGCCTCTTAGGAAGTGACAATGTGCGCCACTCTCCAATCTCATTTTGAAGTTCACCAGAAAAAGAAAAAGTGGTGCAAATTCTTTTCTTTTGTGGGTGATATGACTAAATTAGTCAAATTTCCTTGTCACAAAAGATGCCTTCTCACCACACAACGTGCCTCTACGGTCATTTTCTTCAATTATTTCAAAAGATGGTCTGCCGCCCATATTATTACGTACGGACACGTGGAATTTTGTTAATTTTTTAAGGAAAATGATGTATTTTCTTGTTATAAAAAATCTATTTGTAAAATGAAAAATCGCTAGCCATTTTGGAAAACAATATATGTACCATTACATTGAAAAAAAAAAACAATATATGTACCAATGGTTTGATCCATAAGAATATGAATCATATTGGAAATAATGAATCATTGGTTCTGCTTAAGAAAGGTTTTGGTTCGAATTTTCGTGTATGCAAAAAAAAAAAAAAATATTTGGCAGACTCACCCGCTGTAATCGGGTATGCGATCTAGGTAAGGTCCAAATTAGTCAGGGCAAAGTTCTAGTTTGTGGATGGGAAACCAAAAAAGAAAAAAAAAATGCATTATCTCTTTCCACGTCTTTTTTTCATATTACTATTAAGGGCAGTCTACTACCAATTAGACAATACTATAACCTGTAGTCGGATCTTAAGGAGATATATGCAATTCCATATATGGTAAGATAAATGTTTTAACCAATATTAATACAAAATATTTTTGCATTTTATGACAAAAAAAAAACTTGTGTTGGTCCCATTTTCTTTGCTATCTCTTCCTCTTCCTCCTTTTTTCTTCTTATTATTTTTTAGATTATCCATTACTTCTTATTCTAAATATGATCAAAAGGTATACCTAAAAGAATCGATACTACCATACCGATAAAGGGTATCTAGCTAGGAGTGGCTTCAAAAAAACGTACTCAATAATAACATAAACCCTTGCTGAAAAAGTGCAAGCATGATAAAAAAAAAATTGGGGACCAAAAGGTTGCATATGTTTTTAGGAATCGTGAAAGCTAAGGGAATCATTAGAGGGTGAAAATAGAAGCAAGCAGTATACAACACTCAATAGTTTATATATGGTAACTGCCTTCTCAAAAGAATAACATATATGGCATCTTCAATTCCTTCCTCAAAAAAAAAAAAAGTTATATTTTGAGGCAGATATGATTTGTGAGCTTTCAGTAGTATCCATCCCTCCTCATGTGACCTTTCAATCATGACTTTGTCACGTGCTATTATGGTTTGAAGGTCATGTTTTTTTGACTCTCTTCTTTCATCTACCAATCTAGAGTTGGAGCCCAAAAACTAAAACTTGATTTAGTTTGACCCAAACTCCCATTAAAACAATAAAAAGAAATCTAAGTGAACCTATTCTTCTTCAATAGGCTCTGCATGGTTTAGTTCATCTGCAAACTAAGCTGACCGATTTTCATCTCTTCTCCTGCCGAAGTTGTGGGAATATATGAATGTTGGATAACAAAAAGGTTGTGAGGATTAATCTAAACAAATTTGTTGAATAGCATAAAAAAAAAAACAAATATATTGAGTTCACCAGCTAACACTTACTTCCTAGGCCCAATTACCCAAAACATATCTTCAAAACATTATAGTCACTCGTGCAAATCTGAAATGCTGCGGTTTGATCTTTGAATTTCATGTTTAGTACAAGCTATATAATATTTTAGTTACACACAAAATTTGTGTAGAACACTACTTTTTTCTAAGAAACAAAAATTCTTATGACACCTAGAAATTAATCCAACTAATTAAAGTGTTAATTACTATATTATTTTAATTTTTTTCCCATTCAATATCCGGAGTTTTGCCGTGACAAACTTAGAATTAACGTGGATTGCTCTGGTGGGTGAGTCTCCCAATGGGTAATATATGATTTCTGATTGGAACCTTTCAGTGTGGTGATCTCCGACCACAAAGAAAAAGTGCAACCCATTAAATTCTAATTCGGCCGAGTAACAATTAATACGACAGCTTAATTCGATTGAGAAATTTGGTGTCCAACTACTGCTCAAACTATTATAATGTCTAGTTTCTTTCACGAACAAGAAGCCTTGATTTCGAGGGTCTCTGCCCGAATTCCTGACAAAATAAAACTTCTTAAACTATTGTTCGGCACTGCCATTGACCTAGCTAGTTTATACTAGCTGGCTTTAGGCTGTTGCGGTAATAATGGACATAAGATGCATTCTTTCAATGCATGAGATTCTAGTTTGTGCCATTTGCAGCATCTTTGAAATGAAAGTACATAGTTGATGTATGGCATCAAAGTTTGGGCGTTTAATTAGTTTTAAACTACTCCGTTCTTCTTTATGGGTTCCTCACATTTATTAATGAAGAAGACTTATGTATGTGTGTAATTAATTAAGAAGGAGAAGGAGAAGGAGAAAATTGGGACATCTTGCAAGCTACTGAAGCATCTAATCCCCACTAGAAACTCCCCCTTTCTCCTTGTATATATATGAACTTTTAACAGTAAATTTTAACATTTTAGATGTAGCTGGAAAATGCTTTTTTGCTTATTCCTAAAAAATTTTCTCCTGTGACCTTTGAACTAACATTGACACCTACAAATTAATTGGAGAAAATGAGATTTTGTCATGTGTACATTGTAATGGGAAAGAGAATAAGGTCATGCGCCATGCAAGGAGGAAAGGCAGGCCAAAATTTTTGTTACAGTCCTAGAAAAGGACATAATTGGCAGAAGGAAGAGAGCACATATATATGTATCACAAACACACCCACCGGCCACTTTTACTTAATTTCTGCTGCTCTAAACTTTGAAAGCCACCAATCAAGCTCGTGATCCGAGATAATCATTTATATGTGTCTCAACTGACTAGATATTCAGGGTGTGAAATACAGTATGCTAGTATGATAAAGAGAAAGATATAGAGCAGAAGAAAATTTATTTTAAAAAATAAAATGTAATAAAATACTATACTACAATTTATGATGGTAGTAGATAAGGCCTTACATGAACTGCCAAAGTTGTTACGATTGTTGCTCCTTTTGTCTTACTTATATTTTGCATTTATAATTGACAGCTCGAGAGATATGTATGCATGCATGTTAATGCACTGTATTTGTAGGGCATGCAGCCGCAGGCGGCCACACAGAGAGCGTAGGCATGCACTCTCTCTATTCATATGGGCATATTTGTTGTTTTGTTATATTGTTCATGTGTTTTATTATAATATAGGGCTTCAAGGGATACAAGTTCCCTTAAAAGAGTGGCTATCTCACCAACCTATACCCTTATTAACTAAAACCATATAATAGTTAATTAGGACTTACTTGAATTGGGTTTGTGGAATTGTCCTTAGCTACTTTGGCTTCTATCAAAAAACTGAAACAATCCCTAATTGAAAACCCTCCAATGGAACAATCTTAGGCAGCAGTGTGCATCTGGCCGGTGTTTGTGGCTGAGACAAGGATTAATCATTTCTCTCCCGCTAATTAGTTGTCAATTTCCTATTGAGGCAGAGTGATTTACTTATGAAATCATTCTCGGGAAAAATAATTTCCAAATTGAAGAAATTTAATGTATTCTTCTCATCTTGAAGGACAAATTATAGAGAAGAAAACAAGAACTGAGCTATCCAGATCGACCCAAGCCAACTAGCTCTCACATGTTGTTACAATCAACATCAGTAGGGGGTGGTGTACACTGATATATATAATTATTGATTGCGCATGGTTTCATGATCAATTCAAGAGGGGTCCCCAGAAGTTAAAATAAAAAAAATTGACAATGCCCTACACAATATGTGTACTCACAAACATATCAGTTCCAATCACTCAAAGGGAAAAAGACAATGGCCTTTAGTTTTTATTGTAGCTGCTGCTGTTGCTATTGTTGACATGTCTCAATTGTACAACCATGGCAAGGACTTGATCAGAGAAAAGGGATTTTGCCATGCTCACATGGCATCAGTGTTGTTGCTATCACCCAACTGGGAGTGCAGTTGAGGCTCTGTTAAAACAGTAAAGTTTCTTGGTAGCCATTTAGTTAGCTTTGGAAAGAAATGTGATAGGATGCCTTGGATTCGAAGTTATGTGATGTTTCCAAACCGCAAATAGTTTACTTTATATGAACTATATATAACCCCAAGAGTTTTAATTTTTCTTTGTTCTTTTCTATAAGAAAAAATAAATAAATAAAGTGCTTTACCATGTAATTAGATCACACATAAAAAAAAAAGTCAATCTTCAATGTAAGTGTTTATGGGTGGAATACTCATAAAAAGGCCATATGACTATATATGATCATGATCTACCCTAAGAAGACATTAGGGAATTGATCATGGCTTTTCCCTTCCTTGTCTTCTTCTCATTCTTTTTGTCTCTCTATTTTTTTTCATTTAAATCCAGGAAATGAAGTTCCAGTGTTGTGGGTGGATAGACAAAAATATGATGAGATTCTCATAAATGAAAAGGACAAGAATATATAGGATTTTTTTTAAAAAATAAAAGGCCATATGCACTAAAAGCATGAGTAGGGAGTGGTGAACCATAAACGAAGACGTAGCATTCAAAAGCATGCTGGCTTTAAAACAAGAACCCCGAAAAAGACATTGTGAATCAAATCAAGAAATTATGGGTTTTTTTTTCCACATTCAATCAATATATTCTGTATATAACTATGTACCATACTTTACCAATAGATATATCATTTTCACTATGGGTGACTACCAAGCAAATGGAGAAAGAGAACCGTCAATGTCAAGTCTTTCAATTCCAAGTGGGATAAAGGGCTTTGGAAGTCCTATTATTCTTAGCTATTTTTCAATCAAGTTTTATAATTATTTTTTTATTAGTAAGTACTATTTTTTTGAGAACCATTAGTAAGTACTATTAATTTTCTATCAAGTTCCATCCTTTCCTTTTAATAAATTAGCAATTTTGGGAGGATTTCTGAGTTAGCACTCTCAAGTACTTTAGCAAATAAAATTTGTATTTTATAAAAAAATTGATACATATTTAAAATAATTTCCATATTGAAACTAAGACCGATGAGTATAGGGTATGTGACAAGAAATAAGGTTAAGTTTGTATTATCGAGTAAAATTTAATTAGATTAAAGGGAGACTAATTAATCTAATCTAGGACAAAGCCACCCGGCTTGGTGAGTACTTAAATTGGATAAAATTTTAAAAAAATGTACCCATTTCAGGGGCAAAAGTGCTTAAACAAATTAAGTCCAATGATAGTATTGCACTTTCTCCCGGTTGCCATTACACTCCCAAATAATTTAGGTACTCAATTTATAGCCTTCATTGGGGAAAAAAGTATCCTACAAGTGTGGATTGACAATAACAGGCCAAATACAAAATCAATTGCTTTTAGCAAGAGAAGTTGTAAACGAGTACACAAGTCCAAATCAAAAGATCACTTAAAAAGAAGAAAAGCTGAGGATCTATAGTGCCTTCCAATTCATATATATAGGCTGACCCAAACTTTTTGGAAAGGAAAAAAAGAAGAAGAAGAATAGCTATAGCCAACCTATAGGCTTCCATTTGTAGATGTAAAGTAGTTGATCTATTCCGAGTTTAATTTGTCCAAAAACCAATGAGGTCATTGCTTAGCCAATCACTTGTATATACACTATATACTCATTAAATTTTTGCAGTCTTGCATATATATTATATCCTTTATTGATTTGGAAAATATGTGTGTGAAATGTAGATAGGATAGGAAAGTGATACATTGGAAAGTCATTCCCTTCTTTACTTGCCTATTTATGCCCTGCCCATTCTCTTTCTGTCTCTTTCCATATGGAGCTGTGCTTGTCAATCAAGTGTGTGAAGTGAAACAATGAACTAGAGGACACCAGAGACTAACTTGAACATATACTAGCTGGAGCTCTTGGTGTACATATACAACTTGCTGGGTTCAATACATTTTACCCTCCGGATCTTTCGGTCAAACTTAAATAACCCCCTGAAAAAAAAACCCGGAATTTTACCCTTAAACTTCAGTATTTCGCAATTTAACTCATTTCCGTTAGTTGATTTAAGTTCCGTTAACTGATTTTAACGGAATGCTTAGCAAGGCGACATGTGGCAAAATCTTAGCCATTTGATGGTGATGGCAAAAAATTATTTTTTTAATAAAAAAAGGCAAAAAGGAATTCTATTCAACAAAAATTATTTTTCTTTCAAAGAAAGGAAAAAACTCCAAATTTTCTTTTACAAAAAAGGCAAAAAAGAATTTTACTTAACAAAAAATTACCAAAAAAACAAAAAATAATTTTACTCAACAAAAAAATATTTTTTTACATAAAGAAGGCAAAAAAAATTCTATTCAACAAAAAAATATTTTTCTCTTACAAAAAAGACAAAAAAATATTTTTATTTTATGGGAAAATTTAAAAAGAAAATTTACTGAGCAAATTTTTTTTACAGAAAAGGCAAAAAAGAATTCTACTCAACAAATTTTTTTTACTAAAAAAGGCAAAAAACTATTCTATTCTGACAAAAAATTATATTTCTTTTACAAAAAAAGGTTAAAAAATTTACTCAACAATTTTTTTACAAAAAGGCAAAAAAGAATTTGATTCAACAAAAAAAATTAACAAAAAATGGCATAAAAGGAACTCTACTCAACAAAAAATTATTTTTCTTTTACAAAAAAGCATTCTACTCAACAAAAAAATTATTTTTGTAATCTAAAATAATTTTACTCAACGATTTTTTCCTACAGAAAAGGCAAAAAAATCTACTGAACAAAAAGAATAACAGAAAAAAAGCAAAAAATAATTTTACTCAACAAAAAATTATTTTTTTAACAAAAAAGGCATTAAGAAATTCTAATCAACAAAAAATTATTTTCCATTTACAAAAAAAGCAAAAAGTATGCTACTCAAAAGAAATTAATTTTCTTTTAAAAATGCAAAAAAGAATTCTACCCCAATAAAAAATTTTTTTTCTTTTATCAAGAGGAAAGTAAAAAGGGTTTTGAGTGGAAAAACTGCTTACTCCTTTTAAGAGTAATCTCCAGGTTGAGTTGCAATAAAAATTCTATTTTTCTTTTACCCTTTCTCCTGAAAACTGCTTCTCCATTATTTTCTTTTTTATAACAAAAAATACAATCTAAAAATGTTCATCAAAGAAAAAAGAAATCTTCGTCTCCCCTAACAGTCCCCCTCCACCTCTGTCTCCCCCTTCCCCAAACCGATTTAGGCGTGGCCTTGCAATCATCCCCACCACCATCCCCCTTTTACAGAACAACAATCAACCCAAAATAAAACCACAAGCTCATTAGAAGCAATACCAACCAAAAAAATGACGCAAAAAAACCTTGTCCCCTCCCCTTCCTCGTCTCACCATGGTGGCTTAAAGAACACCACTACCAAATCCGCAGAAAAAAGCACAACTCAATATAAAGAATGCCACCACTAAATCTGCAGAAAACATAACAATCACAACACACAACAAGCACCTGATCGCATAACGGCACTCCCCACCACCACCACCACCACCTCCCTTCCCTAATCGAAAGCGCGACAAGCATGGCTATGGCCCTCCTCCCCTAAAACCACCCGCTTCCCCTTCCCACCCCCAAGGCCTACGATGCCCTCCCACTCCCCCTCCACTACCAACGCCATCTTCTTCACCCTCTTCTTCTTCGTCGTTTACCTCCTCCTCCATCGCTTGCCTCCTTCATCTACTTCGTCGGCGTGTGTTTTTGGATATGGATTTAGGGGTGGGGGCATGGGTGTGGTTGGTGAGCTGTGGTGGTGATGGGTGTGGTGTGGTGATGGTAGGTTGATAATGGATCTTTGGATACTGGGGAGGGATGAGTAATTTCTTTGGATCTTTGGTCTTGGTGGTTGGTGGTGGAGGAGATGGTGGTGGTGGTGGTCACAGGAGTGGTGTTTTTTTTGGTTGTTTTTCTTTTTTTTTTTTGTAATGTGAAAAGTGTTATTCCTTGTTACTATTGTTATTAAACAAACATTATGTTTTGCAGAATTAATAAAAAAATAAATATAAATAATTTTTATTTTAATGTTTGCAAAAAAATAAGAAAATATTATATGGACTAGATATTGCCACGTGTCTTTCATCCATGAGTTCCGTTAATCCTGATGACAGAAACGAAATCGGTCCAACCAAAGGAGTTAAACCCAAAAATAATAAAGTTAAGGGGGTTAAATTTCGATTTTTTTTTTAGGGGGTAAGTGAAGTTTGACCAGAAGTTCGGGGGGTAAAATGTATTGAACCCAACTTGCTTGCTCCACTTGATCTAATTTTTTTTTTATTATTATTTCTTATACTAATTAACTTACATTTCCTTGGTTGCAAAGTCTAAGCCCAATAGAAGACTCTTCAAGCCCACGATAAGCACGGCCTACTTATATAAAAACCCACATACCTACAAAACGAAGCGGCCCATTTTTCTCTCTGTAAAATCTCAGTTCCGGTATAAACAGGCAATTTACTTTCACGATCCAACAATGAATCTTAATTACTTCATAACATCATACTAACCATTGTAATCTTGCAGATAGAAGAAGACAGAACAACAAAATCTGCAGCCCTATAGAGTAATGCATCTTTAATTGGTATCACTGGAATCTGATAGTTAACAATAAACTATAACAATACTACAATAGACATGTACAGCTATCTGAAACCAATTCTCAATGACTTTGAAGTGGTTGAAGTTGTTGATGCTTCATTTGCCTCACATGTTTTTCTTTTCCTTGAATTTGGGCCACCCACATAGACCACCAAGACAGAAGTAGAACCACCATCTTCTCCTGAAGTACTGAACTGAACTGGATTCTTGAACTGATTGGTAATATAAGCAAGAGGCCTCCTAATCCTAACCCTCCTGAAGGTTTTCTTGAAACATGGGTTCTTTACAAGAACTGGAGTGGTTTGATTTGTGGAGCAAGGAGGGATGTTCTCTTTGTTGTTTTGGTCTCCATAATTGTTTGCCTCCATTGGGTGAGGTGAAGTTTGGAGGGATATCAATGTAGAGACACAGGAGAGGGTAATGAATAATCATATTTAAAGTCCGTTTTGGAGGGATGATAAATTGGTACTAGATGCTAAAATTCTCCTAGGTTTACCCAAATCTAAAATTTGGGTTTTTAATTTGGGGTTTCAAGGAGGGAAGCAAAATTTTTCAGTTTCATGGATTTTGTGACTACTTGAAAATTGAAGACAAAAGTCATATTGGTGGGTGAAGTTCCCGGGCATTAAAGCAAAATTTAGGCGCCATACTTTGTACATATGCTCAGCCTGGACATCATATGCCACATGGAAAATCTTGTCTCGCTTGGACCTTCGGATTTGCTCATATTAATATGCTATTAGATTTTAACCCAAAAAAAAAATCAACTAACACAACTGTAATTAGTGAAGGTTCTCTCTCTATAGGATTGAAGGTTTCAGAAAACTAGAAAGAAAAATCTCTCAACGGATAAGCTAAATTTAGTAGGCTTTTTCTGGCCCAATTAGATCCAAAACAAAGACCCAATCTTATATGGTTGTACCCATCTTCTTTATATAAATGAACATCCCTGGGAGTCATTGGTTGGGTTATTGGGCCAAGCAAGAATGTGTGGGTTCAATATTTCACGTTTTCATATAAGAGATAAAGCAAGAATGTACATCACGAAAATATAGCTTTTTTTTTTTATTCTAATGAGTCCCAGCTGGACAAGCCAAACTAATCTCATCCGTGGCCCGACACCCAATCTCGCTTCCCGGGTATTTAGCCTAAGACCACGAGCGGAGTCCAACATATTTAACCACTCCCAACAGGTGCATTTTCCATACTTCCACGTTTCTCCGGATCGAACCCGGGACGTGTGAGTTAAGGGGTCGCAGCATGCTGGACCACTGCGCCAACACCTTGTTGGTGAAAATATAGCTTCTTAGCTTGATATGTTAAGGTTTATGGTTTGGAGATTAGGGTCTTAAAGTTTAATTGAGGACTCAGGATTTTTGGGTTTAGGGTGTTAAGGTTTTAGGTTTACGGTTAGAAGTTTAGGGTTTAAGGTTAAGGATAAGATTAATTTTAGATATAAGGTTTATGGTTTGGTTAAAAAAAAATTCCTAAGCATTTTTAAAAAATCTAGTAGTTCAGGGTTTATTTTGTTAAAAATAAAAGTTCATGATAGCTTCATTCTTATTTTTTCTAGTTCTAGTGGTTTTTTTGTCGATAAAAGTACCTCTATCTTCATTTTTTTAGTTCAAGGATTTTGTTTTAAGCCTAAAGTTCAAAGGGGTAAAAAGTAATTTAACCGGCACACAAAAAAAAATAAAAACTCTTGGGTTATATATAGTCCATATAAAGTAAACTATTTGCGGTTGGAAACATCACATAACTTCGAATCCAAGGCATCCTATCACATTTCTTTCCAAAGCGGCTAGCTAAATGGCCACCAAGAAACTTTACAGTTTTTACAGAAGCCTCAAATGCACTCCCAGTTGGGTGATAGCAACAAGACTGATGCCATGTGAGCATGGTAAAATCCCTTTTCTGTTCAAGTCCTTTGCCATGGATGTACAATTAATTAAGACATGTCAACAATATTGCAATAGCAGCAGCCACAATAAAAACTAAAGGCCATTGTCTTTTTCCCTTTGAGTGATTGGAACTGATATATATGTTCGTGAGTACACAAATTGTGTAGGGCAGTGTCAATTTTTTTTAACTTCCGGGGACCCCTCTTGAATTGATCATGAAACCATGCGCAATCAATAATTATATATCAGTGTAGACCACCCCCTATTGATGTTGATTGTAACAACATGTGGGAGCTAGTTGGCTTGGGTCGATCTGGATAGCTCAGTTCTTGTTTTCTTCTCTATATATAATATGTCCTTCAAGATGAGAAGAATACATTAAATTTCTCCAATTTGGAAAATCATTTAAACAAAAAGAAAATGATTTCATAAGTAAATCACTCTGCCTCAACAGGAAATTGACAACTAAGCCGGAGAGAAATGATTAATCCTCGTCTCAACTACAAATACGAGATGCACACAGATGCCAAAGATTGTTCCGTTGGAGGGTTTTAATTTTTTTATACTAGAGTATCCAATTGATAGTCTCACTAATACCTCTCCATAGTTCAAAATGTCATGTTTGTGAGGTAGAATCACTAATATATATAGCAACACAATTGCTATACTAAATAGCTCGTCGTATACTTAGTAAAAGGAGAATACGAAACTAATAGCTCGTCATATACTTAGTAAAGGAGAATACGAAACTAATCAGGATCAATTTCTATACAAGTAGCTCGTCATATACTTAGTAAAAGGAGAATACGAAACTAATCAGGATCAATTTCTATACTAAATGGCTCGTCATATACTTAGTAACGGAGAATACGAAACTAATCAAGATCAATTTCTATACTAAAGAGCTCGTCATATACTTAGTAAAAGGAGAATACGAAACTAATAGCTTGTCATATACTTAGTAAAGGAGAGTACGAAACTAATCAGGATCAATTTCTATACTAAATATATAGCTCGTCATATACTTAGTAAAAGGAGAATACGAAACTAATCAGGATCAAGCTAAGAGATGGCATGTCATGTTCTTTTCATAAAAATTCGTGTCAAATTTTTGGCAATTAGTTTGATAGAAGCCAAAGTAGCTAAGGGCAATTCCACAAAGCCAATCCAAGTAAGTCCTAATTAAGTATTATGGTTTTGGTTAAGGGTATAGGTTAGTCAGCTAGCTACTCTTTTAAGGGAATAACTTTGAAGCCCTATATATAATAAACACACATGTATCAAATTTTTTAGAATCAAAAAACAATAAAACACATGAACAATAACAGAACAACAAATATGCCCATATGAATAGGAGTGCATGCCTACGCTCTCTGTATGGCCGCCTGTGGCTGCATGCCCCACAAATACAGTGCATTATAACATTCTGCATACATATCTCTCGAGCTGTCAATTAATTACATATAAATGCAAAATATAAGTAAGACAAAAGGAGCAACAACCGTAACAACTTTGGCAGTTCATGAAAGGCCTTATCTCTACCATCTTAAATCCTACTAGTATAGTATTTTATTACTGTTTCTTCTTTTTTGCAAAATTTCTTCTGCTTTTATATCTTTCTCTTTATCATACTAACATACTGTATTTCACACCCTGAATATTTAGTCAGTTGAGACACATATATAAATGATTATCTCGGATCACGAGCTTCATTGGTGGCTTTCAAAGTTTAGAGCAGCAGAAATTAAGTAAAAGTGGCCGATGGGTATGTGTGTGTTTGCGATACATATGCTCTCTTCCTTCTGTCAATTATGTCCTTTTCTAGGACCATAACAAAAACTTTGGCCTGCCTTCCCTCCTTGCATGGCGCATGATCTTATTCTCTTACCCATTACAATGCACACATGGCAAAATCTCATTTTCTCCAATTAATTGGTAGGTGTGAATGTTAGCTCAAAGCTATTGGGAGAGATCATGTACAGAAGAAAAATTTTGAGGAATTATTAAGCAAACAAAGTGTCGTTTTCCTGCTACTTCTAAAACGTCAAAATATAATACACTGTTAAAAGTGCATCCATATACTAGGAGAAAGGCAGAGTTCTATATAGTGCAATATTCAAGCTAACAAGGAATTGTTGGCTAAAGAATTACATGATGGATTCGGCTCCAAGAACATGAACAGTTAATCTAAAGAAGGTTTAATCCTGGCCATGCAACTTAATTAATCTATATATATAATCTGAACCAAAAAAATTCATTTAGTATACATATTATGCATTTATGCTTATTAATCCTCCGCTGACTTACATAATGGTTAATTATTGATTTGAATGGTACGGGGTTTGAAGAAGCGGTTCAAGATTCTAATATGTTCTCATCTCCTTCTTCTGGAAAAAAAATGTGACATTCCGGATTTTGCTAGAAAGGAGTGGGAGATTGTGGTCCAGCATTAGTAAAAGGAAGACCAAAATCAAGTTGCTGTCATCATTTTCACAAATGAAATTTGGGTTTAATAAAAAGAAAGCAAGTTTGGCTAAAGCGATCGAGCTAGAAATATAGTTTAGGAAGTTATATGCACAGTGCAAAGGTTCCAATCAGAAATCATATAGTAATCAACTCTTTAGTTGGACTAATTTATAATTTCCTGGTGTCATAAGGATTTTTGTTTCTTAGAATAAAAAATATATATAGTGGTTCTACTTCTATACAAATCTTGAGTTTAACTAAAAAATTATATAGCATTTCAGATCTTGAGGTGAAGATGTTGTATGCTAGTGTTTGTCTCACGGTGCACGAGGATTCCTTCCCATTTGTCAGCTCTCTCTCCCTTCTCTTCGTTTACTTCTGCTTAATGCTTATCTTGTTCATCTTTCTCCATCGATCATTGTCTAACTTCAAATTACTTATCTTGCTGCTTAACTTTAGCTGCTTTTTTCCCCAAGTTCCGGGACATGAAGTTGTTGGGTGAGTACCTCTCTGCTTGCTCTATCTTTTTGTTTGAAGCTGCAGACTTTATTATTTTCTAAACCATATTGCTTAATTGAACTCCAATATATGCCAAGCCTATGATTGATGATGCTTGATTATATATTCTTGTATTTGCTGTGTCCTAAAAGTCTCTTCCATACATTTTCTTTGGCTGCTAGCTAGGGGCTTCTATAGTTTTGTAAACCTATCATCAAAAACTCCCTACTGCAGTAAAAGCATTTCTATTCAGTACCCAACTTTTGGCGTCTCGGTTGGATGCTGAGTTTTTCTTCATTTCCATTCTCTATGAACCAAAATTTGAGTGTACCAAACATGAAATTCAAAGATGAAACCGCAGCATTTTAGATTTGAAGATATGTTCTGAATCATTGGGCCTATGACTTGAAGTAGGAATTAGCTAGTGAACTCATTGGATTTGTTTAGATTAATCCTCAAAACTTTTTTGTTATCCAACGTTCATATATTCCCACAACTTGGGCAGGAGATGATCAAGACGAAAATTGATCAATTGAGCTTGAGATGAACTAAACCATGTAGAGCCTGTTGGAGATTAGGTTCACTAAAGATGTCTTATTATTATTGTTAATTGATGGGACTTCGGCTCAAGCTCCATCAAGTTTTAATTGTTAGGTTCGAACTTGAGCTTGATTACTAGATGAATAGTTCGAGTTTGTCTTGATTTTGAACCAACTCAATTAAGCTCAGCTCGAATGTACACTGTTTTACGCTTGTTTAGACTCAACTAGTTAAGAGCTCAAGGCTCACGACGTTAAGGAGCTAAGTACTTGGTACTCGAATCGACCAAGATAAAGCAAGTGGAAAGTTGCAAGCTTAGTTGCTTAGTGTGATTGACTAGTTTGTTTAACTAGGTGCTTCTTTCTGCTGTAAAATATGACTTTTACATTCATTAATGGCTAGGTAAGGAATGCATTGGGTTTTTATAGCTAGTGGATGAATTGACTCATATATCCAAGCTCCCCTTTTTCTGGTTTCCAATACTAATTTGGTATACTGTGGGGGAGTAAAAATGTTGAAAAGGGTTGTGGAGACTGAAGAGTGGTTGTGGGAAGGATGTTTGTCTTTTCTTTTTTGTGAAAAAAACACACTTTATTATATTAACTACACTGTAAAGTACATGCAGGATAGAAACCAGAAGAGCTGTTAGATATCATTATCAGAGCTTCAAAAGGAGTGGGCAGCAAAGTAGGCCATTTTGAGTCATCCATCTTTTTTTTGGTTTTCCATATGGTATCCGGAGCATTGCCCCGAGCCCCCGGCTTATCCGGATCCGACTTTGTCGCGCACCTAGTTATGGCGGGTGAGTTTTCCAATAGGGCTTTTTACACAACTCGAACCCGAAACCTTAATTAAACGGAACCAAGCCGTTAACTACTTGGACCAACCCACACTATTGAGTCACCCATCTTTATCATGACCCTAATCCTAATTCTTCACCTTACATTTTTCTGATTAAGAAGTCCACTGGCTGTAATAAATAAGATAGAGGGAAAGGATGACAAAATATCTTGGTTAGAGAGGTAACAGGATAGAGATAGATTTGAGGGTTTTTTCCTTTGCTTGTTAGTTGTGAGTTGTGACTCTCTGGTGTTACTGTTACATTAGTAGTGTCTGTGGGCCTAAGGATGACAAAATATCTTTAATCTCCTCTCTGACAAAACTCTGCCACCCTTTGCAGGAGCATCAAACAGCCCCTCTCCTAGGCCAAGTGAGGAGGATTTTGCTCTCTTTTTTTGGCCCCCCTACCCTCATATTTACCACTGCCACACCAGTAGAGTTACCCCCCCTCCCTCTCCTTGATATTCCACATATCTCTATATTAAGTACAAGGATCATCAAGTGAGTTTTCCGCTTGACAAATTTTTTACCATTAGCCTGCATAGAGAAATCCACCAATCTAGTCCTTGTTTCTACACTCTGACAACTTAGGACAGAGATGGATGAGTTGGTCATACCTTTATTGTAAAAGACTTCAAAATCAAGGTTTTAGATTAAGTTTTGTGTTTTTCTTGTGTAGTGTGGATTTTTTGGATTTATTGGCTTAGTATTGGTGTATGGAAGCTGGAGGGTGCAATGGATGGGATTTTTGAGATCAGCAACTGCATCAGCAGCAGTCAGCTTTCAGATTTGTTTCAGTAGCAGATGAAGTACAGGAAGCTAAAGCAACAACACCTCCAAGAGTGTAAAAAAAGCAGAAGAACATAAAAGGAGTTGGTGAGTATTACAAGAAAACCATTTCTTGAGCTGTGAAACAAGCAAACCCCCCATCAAGAAGAGCAAAATCTGAAGACCAACAACCTGGATTTCCAGAGAAATCAGCACCACCGTCAGAATTCTGTCTATCAAAACATCAACTCAACACCACAAGACACACAAGGCATTCAAACCTATTACCCTCAAAACCAACCACAAGATGTGGAAGCCATAAATTCTAACCAAAAGGAATCGGAACCCAACAAACACTCCTCAGACCAAACCATTGAATATCCTAAGAACAGAAAAAGAATGGGAATGAACAGCTCAGGAGGAGAGATTATCCAAGTCCAAGGAGGCCACATTGTCCGGTCTACTGGGCGGAAAGACCGGCACAGCAAGGTTTACACAGCTAAAGGTCCCAGGGACAGGAGAGTAAGGCTATCTGCACATACTGCAATAGAGTTCTATGATGTTCAAGACCGGCTAGGCTATGACCGCCCCAGTAAGGCCGTTGATTGGCTCATCAAGAAGGCAAAGTCCTCAATTGACACGTTGGCTGAGCTACCACCATGGCAGCCAACAGCCACTAATGCTAATGCAAACATGGAGGCAGATCAGAATGATGGATGTAATGAGATGGTAGTTGCAGCAGAGCAATCAGAATCCTCAGGCTATAACTTCCAGCTGCATAGGCAACTTGCTGATAATCCAAGCAATGATTCATCTTTCATTACACAGCATATGGCCCCTGATGCCATTCCTGACACTATGAAATCTTTCTTCCCAACAAGCTCAGCAACCTCATCCATGAACTTTCAAAGCTACCCACCTCACATAATCTCCAGAACTGCAGGCCACGCTGAAGATCTTGGGCTGTCCCTTCACCCTTTCCAGGACCAGGGTCTAATTCAAGAGCAGTCACAGGCAGGCACAAGCCACACTCCTCAAAATGAGCAGACCCTTTTCTCAGGCTTGGCTCCTGTTGGTTTTGAGGCCAATTTCCATAGAATGATGGCTTGGAGTAATGATGCTGGTGCAGAGAATAGGGCTTCTGCTGGGGTGTTCTCATTCAACCCTCAGCCATTGGCACAGCACCAGGCATTGCTAGCGCAAGGCTCAGCTTATTCTCAGAGGGGATCCCTTCAGTCCAATTTCATGCAATCCATTCGTGCTTGGAATGATCTTCCTATGGCATCAGCAGAGAGTACTCATACTCATAGAACACATGAGATTCACCCATCATTGGTTTTTGGCAGCCGGTTTGCATCTGAGGGATTGGCAGACTTCAGCATTCCAGCCCGGATTCATGGTGAGGATGAGCAAAGTGTTGCTTCAGATAGGCCATCCTCTTCTTCTCCCACTTCTCAGCATTGATAAATTAAGCAACTGCTTCTCTACTAGGTACTTAAACTTCAATACCCTCCTCTTTTTGTCTAAATGATTTTGTCTGCATTGATTTATTGAGAAGATTAGTAGTCTCCACAAGCTGAAAAGAGTTTGATATAAATCTGTAATTGGTATAAATCTCTAGGAGAAAAAGTTGATTTGGTTCACCTGGAGAAGTATTTTTTTTTTTTTTTGAGAATCACCTGGAGAAGTATTTTAAAATTAAAGAGTAAGTTTTCCTCTAAAGGAATTGACTTTGTGCCAGTAATTAAGCTCCTTTTTTCAGGACAAACTGGTGGATGCTGATGAAGCTGAAGACCAAGAAGTACTGGAGATGCCAGTCAATTAAATTGTGAACAATGGCTGCAGGGAAGGAAATTATCTGAATGGATTACGCATTCTTTCTATCTTAAACAGAATCCCAAAGCTACTTAAATCGTAGTTTTTGGCTCGACTATGATATTATGTTGGAGTGTATTCTAATCTTTTGCTGCTGGACTTGGATTTTGTGAGGTTTTATATCATTTTTGTTGCCTTTGCTTAATTGCTGTAACTTCTAAATGATATGGTCCGCATTTTCACATGCATCTTGAAGCTTGGAAAACTCTGAGTAATACAACGAAAGCATGCACACTCACCTTGCATGGAATATACTCCTATATAGTTTAGTTTCTTTTTGTTCCAAGTGTCAATAAGATGCTGCATTTTGCAGTCTACAGGTAAAAACTATTCCCATTTCTCATAGTCAACTAAATCAGCCAAGTGGGGTTTTTTGCAGGAATTTGTACTTAGCACAGATAATTCTTCTAGCTAGTTCCTTTCTGTGTGCAATGTATTACGTTCTTGTTTTGTGACATCATTTCACCCCCCCCCCCCCCCCCCCCCCCAAACATAGTCTTCCTCAAAAGATTCTTGTCATGGTCTCTCCCATTCCTTGTTGCCTCGATGGCAAGCTGAATATGACCATCCCTTGGGGGTAAAATTAAGCATTTACTAGTAACCATCAATGGAAACTGTTGGATTCTTTTAGAGTTTTTCAATTTGCTTTCTGGGTTGTCAGTCTTGGAATTAAATTTGCTTCCTTATTTGATGTGCTTGATGATGAAGGTCAAAGCCATGTACTGTATGGTGTTGTGGGAGGTGGAACTGGACCTTGTTCCTTTGCTCATAATTAGAGGTAGGAACCATGAAAGTGGAGAAATGGCTTTGGGATTCTACTGCGGTTGCTATCTTTACTAGTACTAGTATTAGCTAGCTCGGTGTACAGGCCTGCTACCTCAGCATATATAAATGGCCTAGAGGAACTAGGTGGGCACGTTAGCTCGCAAATCTTTATGATCACTAAAGCCAATTAATTGTCAAACCTGCAAGAAGTAAGGCGTCACCATTGCAGGCAGGCAGGCATCAAGAGTTGTAATCTGATTTTCACAGCTCAAGCATAATAAAACACTTGGTGACTATCTGCATCCTAAACCAAGTTCTCAAAATAGACTGTTTTCATTGCTTGGAAAATTACTTACCTGTCTGCCGTGGAAAGTGAAGTTACAGGCCAGAAAATCTTTACTTTTTACCATTTTATAGCAATCATGTCTTTAGTTTCTTTTGGGTATAGGTTGTTTTCAGTTACATAGCTAGACTTGCCTTTGAAGGCTTGAAAAGCTTACCTATCATGGTAGAGATAAGGAGGGAGAGGGGGATGCTCGGGCCCCCATGATATTAGCCCTCTAGAAATCTACAATTCATCAGCGAAAAAACAATTGAAGAAGAAAGGCAAGAACGCTAAAATGGTAGTAGTATTTGTCATATGGATTGCACTTTGAAAAGTAGCCTACATGTGCTAGCTAGCAGTTCATTATATTAACTTGTGTACGTTCATTTTTATATGGCTCACTTGCTATTCTTTAGTAGTTGTACTATTTCAGAATTCTCAACATTGGCTAGAAAGAAAGAAGGAGAAGATAATCACTT
>JAKUCV010006338.1:115373-141978 GCA_028386065.3 Turnera subulata
TATATATATATATATATATATATATATATATATATATATATATATATATATATATATATTAATTGATTGATACCAAAACTGTTGGTGTTGCCCTCGTAGAAGGTGGCATGAGCTTTCTTCCATGTCGCCCTGCTGTACGTGAACTGCGAGCGTCGAACTGCGTGAATGGATCGTCTCTTATGTGATTCATTATTTGCAATGCAGGTGGAAATTTTCTGCCATAAAAGCCAGGTGGATTTACAGTGCAGAAAAAGATGGGAAGGGGTTTCAGGGTGCAAAGAGCAAAGTGGACAGATTGAGTCGCTTTCCTACAAGACACCTCTATGGTGCAGGATTTCTCTTTTGGGTATGCCATTCATGAAAATCAGCCATAGAAAGCACTCTATCTTTGGAGGAAGGATGGAAAGCCAGACATTTGGGATATTATTATTTGGGGAGGAAACTCTGAGGAGGAGATTGTATCCGGATTTGACCGAGTATCCTCTGGTAGGGTCAGGATTCTAAGAGAAACAGTCTGGGCTCGAAGGAGACAGATGAGTGACATTTAATTCGGCAAGTATAAGGAGGCATTCCTCCTTCTCCCATGAATACAGATTGCGGCGCCAAGGCCAAGCATCAATGGGAGTTGAGGTGAAGAGTTCATGAGCTTCAGCAAGGGAGGCATTGGGAATCAATGAATTTTGAAAGAGGCAGGGGAAGCATATTTGCAGTGAGCCAAAAGAACACCAAGAATCAGCCCAAAAACTAGTAAGAGCACCATTGCCAATCTTGATACTGATCTCATCGGCAAGTGGTACTGCAGTTTGGCTATTAGTGCTGGATGAGAGGTAGATGTTTTTCCAGATAGGAGAGGATTTCTGAATGTTGAAGGAGAGCACGATAGAGTTTGATGGGATTGTGCATTTATGCTTGATCATATTGAAGCAATTGGATTCTGGAGAGGAGAGGTACTTCCAATACCACTTGAATAATAAACTCTGGTTCTTTGCAAGGAGGAGTTCAATGCCAAGCCCGCCTAGCTCCTTGGGCTTAGCAATTTTTGACCAGGCAGTGAGACAGATCTTGTTTCGATCGGAGGAACCATTCCAGAAGAATTGTCTTTGTAACCTGACAATTTTATTGGCCACAGAAACAGGAATTTTGTAAAGAGATAAAAAATATAGAGGAAGAGAAGAAAGAACTGATCGGATTAGAGTGACCCTGCCTGCAATAGATAAGAATTTGGATTTCCAGGCTTTAAGTTTCCTCTTGATTTTTTCAATGATGGGATTCCAGTTCGCGACCTTTTGCATGTTAGCTCTAAGAGGAAGACCAAGATAGTTGAAGGGAAGGAAATCAGCCTTACAGTGGAGCCTAGAAGCCAAAGAGTGCACGAGATTACCATCAATGTTTATGCCGACCAATGCACTCTTGTGGAAGTTGATGCTTAGTCCTGAAAGTAGTTCGAAACATCTCAGCACGCGTTTGAGATTGAGGAGGGAGTCTGGATCGGCCTTAGAGAAGATGAGGGTGTCATCTACATATTGTAATAGGGAAACAGAGACACCGTTGAGGGACATGTCTTGAAAGATACCTTTGGAGATGGCCTGTGAAAACATGGAGTTGAGCACTTCAAAAGCAATAATAAATAGGAAAGGGGAAAGAGTATCTCCCTGTTTAAGGCCTCTGCTCATAAAAACTTCAGGGGATGGAGAGCCATTGACGAGAACGGAGAGTTTGGAGGATTGAAGGCACGCGCGAGTCCATGATATCCAATTCTGTCCAAAACCCATGGCTTTAAGGACTTGACATAAAAAATCCCATGAGATGGAATCAAAAGCTTTTCGGAAGTCTAGCTTCCATATAACGGCTTTCTCTTTGAATTTTTTCAGACTGTGGACCACTTCAGATGCGAGCAGAGCACCATCAAGAATATACCTTCCTTCAACAAAGGCGGTCTGGTGGCCATTAATGATGGAGGGGAGCACCGGTTTCAATCTGAGGGAGAGAATTTTGGCAATAATCTTGTAGATTCCACTCACTAAAGTGATGGGTCTGAAGTCATCAAAAGCCTCAGTTTCTTTTTTCTTTGCGACCAAGGTAATGAAGGAGCAATTTAAACCTTTTGGAAGAGAACCTGTGGCAAAGAAATTGTTAATAAGATCAAATAAATCAGATTTTAAGAGATCCCAGCATTTTTTGTAGAACATAAAATTCAACCCGTTAGGGCCGGGGGCCTTGTCACTGTCGCAATCCCAAATAGCAGCTTTTATTTCTTCTAAGGAGATGGGCTTTTCAAGATCAAGAGCAGTCTTGGAATCGATAGTCGGAGAGGGATATCACCGATAGAAGGGCGAGATGGGAGGGGTTCACTATATAGGTCGGAGAAGAAGGAGGCAACTTCTTTTTTTATCAGAGTCGGATCTTCAAGGAGGGAAGTGCCGCGAAGGATGGAAGAAATTTTGTTCCTTCGGCCCCTAGCACAGGCAGAGAGATGGAAGAAGCGGGTGTTCCGATCTCCTTGTCTAAGCCTTCGGACACGAGATTTTTGCCTCCAAGTAATCTCCTTCAGTTTTGATTTTTTGAAAAATTCATCTTTCTTTCTGAAGAGGTCTTCCGATTCGTAAGGCAGGAGGGGCCTTGTTTCAGCAACCAATTCTAGAGTTTCAATGTCCTTTGCAGCTGTGAGAGTGCTAGATCAACGTTGCCGAAAACTGACTTGTTCCAAGAAGACAACTCCTTTCGTAATAAGCTTAGTTTCCTAAGGATTTTGTATCTTTCAGGGACCTGACTTTCAATTTTGTTCCATATCAACTTGATCGCGTCTTCAAAATCAGGATGGGCCCACCATGCTGATAGGGCTCTGAAGGGCTTAAAACCCCAATCAATGTTATCCTAGGCTAGGATGAGGGGCCAGTGGTCAGAAGAGTATCTAAACCGGGATTTGAGACTTATTGTGGGAAAGAGGGAGGCCCATTCCGGCTCAGCCATTGCTCTATCAATTCTACTGTCGGCTGTGGAATTTGCCCAGGTAAAGCATCGGTCTGTCAGATTAAACTCGTAGAGTTGGAGCGAATGCACGAAATTCTGTAGAGCTTTTGAACCATCAATGTAGATTCTACCACTCTTTCGGTCAGATGGTCTCAAGGTCTCGTTGAAATCCCCAATTACGAGCCACGGGGAATTGAAAGAGGGCTTTAGAATAATAAGATTGGACCACATGGATATCCTTTCAGCAACGTCAGAAGAACCGTAGACACAACATATGCAGATATCAATATTTTCAGGTGCGAAGCAGCCTTTCACAAGAATCCAGTTCTGGTCATATGTGTAGCTGTGACAAGAAAACGAATCTGTATCCCACAAAAGGAGCATGCCTCCAGAATTTCCAGATGAGTTAACGGCAATAAAATCAAAATTCGGATAGTTACAGAAAAATCGACAAAGACTTGAATTGAAGTTCTGAATTTTAGTTTCACAAAGGAAGATGAATTTGACTGAGAATTTCTGGACTAGAGATTTCACTTGATTCTGTTTGGATGCCGAATTAGAACCTCTCAAATTCCAAGAAAAGAAGCTAAACATAGAACAAGTAAAAGTACACGTAATGAGGTAGAGATACCTTTAAATGGTGCGTGATTTGCACCAATCAAAACCTTCTTTTTCGATAAGGGCGACAGTTGCATTTCGCGTTCCTTCAGGGTTGCTAGAACAATCCCATGCAAGGGAATTGCCGATTTGGATTGTGCAGTCAGCTTCAATGCTGCAAAAAGAAATGGGATGAGAGGAACTAGAGGGACATGGAGGCGTTTCGTGAGATGGAGAGTTGGTGGCAGTTTCAGAAATTTTGACAGATGAAGAGTTAGGGGCAGTTTCTGAAGGGGGGTTACAGGTGGGGGAAAGGCTAGCAAGACAAGTTGGTGTTTCTGGGTGGTTGTTACTGGTCGGAAAGGGGCTAGCAAGACAAGTTGGTTTAGCTTTCGGTGCCTTTCTCCTGGTGGTGATACGTTTAGATTTCATAGCAAATTCTAGATTTTAGAGGATAATGTTTGAACGGGTATGTGGTGTAAGAGAGTTGTCTAGGGAGGAAAGGGAGGATGGGGAGTTTTGGCTTGATGTGATTGAGTTTAGAATGTGGGTAGGTAATTCTTGGGCTACTGGAGGGGAATGGGTCGCAGGTGAGAGTGGGCCTGGTAAAGTACTGGGCTTAAGAGAGCAAGATAGGCCAAGTAGGTATAGACTTGGGAGGGATTGGGTTCTTATGATAGGTGGGTGGATGGGCTTAGGGAGGGAAGGGGGTGGATCATAATTATTGAATGATACCACTGGAAGAGGGGATGAAAGCCCAAATAAAGAGTTGGGAGAGGCAGAGCATTGGGAGAGGGAATTTGGGGTACTGGAGTCAGTTGAGGACTTGCATGGGGAAGGAAATTGTGTTGCAGCATTGGTGGGCCCAGCTGCCAAATTTGAAATTGATGGAGTGCGTGATAGTGTATCGTTGCATGAGAAAGCAGCAAATTTATTTTGGGAAGTGAAAATATTCGGGCATGCGAGACATTTTGTCGGTTGATCGGTGTTTTCGATAATGGGCATTAAGTTGAAGGGGTCAGAGTTTTTTTGGCCGGAGGGAGAGGCGGCGCCACCACCATGACCTGAGGATTGTCCAGGTGGTGTTGCAGCAGGTGAAGGTACTGATGAGGGGTTTTGTTGGCCAGAATTTGGAGATGGGAGAGGCTGTACCAAAGGGAGATCGTGTATGGAGTTATTGGATATAAGGGGAGGAGGGCTGGAGGGCTGGAGGGTGAAACCAATTAGTTATTCACCGTTACTCTGCTCACCCCTATCCCCTGGCCTTCCACCACCATCTCGACCTTTACCGAAACCAAATAACCTTCTCCACGACCTTACCCAAAACCACCAACCTTCACCGCATCCCCCTCCCCTACCCCAAGGCAATTTTCAACTTTTTCCAGATATCATAAGGGGCAACCCTCTCATTCTCTTTCAACCCTCTCAGTCTCTTTCAACTTTCAATTGGTTACATATCCTGCTTTGCTTTTCTTTTTTTTTTTTAGGCAACCCCCGATTTCTTTTCTTATATCATCATATTTGTAGTACTATATATAGTATTAGTGTGTACACAGAAAGCAAAAAGAAAGCAAACTTACAGTTTCGGCATGTCAGGTTCGCCTGACCATTCAATTCATACAAACAACCGGATATATATAAAATGATTAAAGGAATCTGATAAGACTTTTGCACCTCAAAAACTTACAGTTTAGATATATTAAACTTCTATTATTTCCTGATCAACTCTTGGTGTAACAGATAATAAAAGAGAAAAAAAACTCTTTGCACTTGCTAGCAGGAGAGAGATTGGGCAGTAAAGTAGAACAAGGAGAACCTAATTCATGGTAGAGCTGTGTGCTCGCACTTTCGGTTTATGGAGGAAGCTCTTGATAGTAAGCTTGCAGGGTGGAAAGTTTATTCCTTATCCTTTGCTGCACGCCTGACGTTAGCCCAATCGGTTCTACAGGCACTTCCCACCTACGTTATGCAGACCAGGAATGTCCCTGCTTCGGTAAGCTCTAGTTTGGATAAGAAGACTAGGGCCCTCCTCTGGGGTTCTAGTGAGGGACATCGGAAGATGTCCTTGGTTAAGTGGGATGATGTTTGTGGCAGTAAGAATACTGGAGGTCTAGGGCTCCGTAGAATGTCTTTGCATAATGAAGCTCTTCTTATGAAGCTTGCATGGGCCATGATTTCTCGGCCACAAGCTTTATGGGCTCGTATCTTACGTGCCAAATATCGTGCAGGTGACGGACTAGTTCCTACTGTGTCCAAGAAACGTCGGATGTCCCATATATGGCCCGGTATTGTTACTGTATGGGATATGATCTTGAAGGGGATTTATTGGGTTCTGGGAGATGGCTCTGCGGTGAGGTTCTGGACAGATGCATGGGTTTTTGGCCAGCCTCCTCTTCATACACTTGTCGGTGCTCCAATTTCGAGTCATTGGCTGGAGCTTCCAGTTTCACATTTTGTGTCCTTTGAGGGACAGTGGAATTGAGAGTTGATTACTCCATATCTTTTGCCTGATGTATGTGCTAGAATCTTTGGTGTTCTCCCACCTTCTCTTATATGTGGTAATGACACAGTGGCATGGGCTCATGACTCCTCGGGCTCTTGCACGGCCCGTAGTGCTTTTCAGTTTATTTCTCCCCAAAGCGAGGTCTCCACACTTTAGAAGCGGATTTGGCAGCTTAGGGTTCCTTACTGTATTAATACTTTTCTTTGGCAGGTGGCTCGAGAAAGTATTATGACTAATCTACAGCGAGTCCGCCGGCAAATTGCAACGGATGAGAAGTGTCCCCGTTGTGCTAGGGCACCGGAGTCGGTCCTTCATGCTCTACGGGATTGTCCATCGATATCCTTGGTTTGGCGAGCCCTTCTTCCCTCCCAGGCCCTTAGGGATTTCTTTGGGCTTCCCTTACACCAGTGGCTGGTGTGGAACGTTGATTCTCGACGGGGAAAACATGATGGTCGACAATGGGATGTCCTTTTTGCCACCGCACTTTGGTGGGTATGGAAGTGGCATAACTCTCTTGTGTTTGAGAAGGTGGATGGTGTTGTTCCTGGGTGTGACCGATTTATTGTCCAGCAAGTTAATGCATACATGCATAGTTTTGAGCTACAAGTTGCTGTTCAAGGCTCAACTTTGCCCCGAGTGACGCAGTATATCAGCTGGAAAGTGCCTGCACCAGGATGGTGGAAACTGAATGTTGTGGTGCATGTATGCGTCGCTGATTACTTGTGGGGGTGTTGTCCGGGACCATAATGGCACCTAGGTGAGCGGGTTCCTGTATCACATTGGTTTCAGCACGGTACTTATGGCGGAGCTTTGGGCTGTTTTCGATGGGCTATCTATTGCCTGGTCCCTTGGGGGTCGTCAGCTAGAAGTTGAATCGGATTCGAAAGTGGTGGTCGACATGGTGATGGGCAGGTGTCATGTGCCTGTCGCTTGTTGTTCTTTTATCACTTCAATTCAACAGTGGCTGCAGCGGGATTGGGATGTTCGGTTTAATCATGTTTACCGAGAAGCCAATATGGTGGCTGATTTGTTGGTTAATTTAGGCCAGTCTTATCCTGTGGGGAACCATTATCTAGATTCACCGCCTGTTGAATGTCTTGCTCTTCTGCAAGCTGATGTTGCAGCTGTGGCTCACCCACGTCTTTTATCTGTAACGTAATTTTTCAATATTAGGGCCTTGAGCCTCCCTTCTTACCAAAAAAAAAAAAAGTAGAACAAGGAGCATCGCTTCATATATATAAAGCTTGCTTTAACAACTCACAAAGTATCATAAGGAGGAAACAAATAGCCAGCAGGGCCACAATAGTTCTAAGCAACATGAGCCTACTACTTGCATATCTGATCTAATTATTTGGGATTTGTTTATAAGTTTCAGCTGTAGCAAAGTAGGAAGTACAATAGTTTCTTTACATGAAAAAATAAGTAAAATAAGTCTTTGTTGCACCAATCTATAAAACAGAACATCCTTCTTAATACAGATGGATCAACTTCTTGTATGCATCTTTGTTGTTTGAGTAGTGGTCAATCTCCACCTGGAAACAAGTAATACTTGGCATTAAGATCATGAAAAATGAGGTTTTAATCCAAGACATGTAAAAGCGGACATTCGTTTAATGTAATAAAAACAACTCCATCCGCCACAAGGGTTGTTGGCCAAATGATCAGGGAAGTATTACAATCAAGAACAAATAATACCCCATTACTACACTAAACCGATACAATCTGTATCAGATTGTACAATGATCAGCAATAAATATGCATTCATAACAAACATTACCAAAAGTTCTTAACAAAATATTTAATTAGAACTATTTTTTTCCACCAACAGAAACAAGTATTTAATTTTTATTGCCATCAATAGAACTCATTTCAAAATCAAAGACTAAAACGCATGTTTCCCTTAGTTCTCTTTAGTTCGCTCAGCATCACCAAGGAAGCTTGAAGCGAAACGGGAGGAGGGGGGACAGACAAAGTCTCAAGTTTGGGTCTTTCTTTTAATACGTAATTGACTGCATGACATTGGTGATCAAAAAGCTGCTACCCCTTAATACCATAAGATAGTTGACAAAATAAATTTTGAGATTGAACGGTTTTCCGATTGCAAATCCTTATGTTATAGAAAAAATTCAAACCACACAAGAAGCACACCAAGGTTTCAGATTATTCAATGTGGAAATATATTGCTTTGGTGAATTAACAGGAGCGGAGATGAAGATTTTTCAAATTCTTTAGGAAGTTTAAATAATCATTAAGTATGCACATTAACATACCTTGCGAACTCCTTTTATAGCAACCAAAAGCTCTTCTCCAAGTAAATCCGTCAAGGCCTTGTCCTTTTCTAGGGCTTCCAAAGATTCAGAAAGTGATTGGGGCAATGTTTGTAGGTTTGCATCCATAGAGGGGTTTATATCTGTTTTTTGACAATAGAAACATTCAGTATGCAAGATTGAAGTACAAGATCTCTCAGGAACAAGGTGATGAGTGTTAGTATAGGATGTATCTTACCGAAACACAATAACATTATGTGATAAGTTTAGTATGTTAAGAAGTAGAGTTATACCTGATGAGTTGTACTTATCTTGTATCTGATCTGATGTAATCTATACCCTATATAATATACTGATGGCAACACCATTTGGTGTGCGAGAGCAAACCCTAAACACACTTCTCTATATGGTAGCGGAGCCTCTAAGCTTAACCGCGATAAACCTTGCCTAAAAACCTTCTTTCTTTTCTTAGCATCCATGGAAAACAGCAGTGCAGCGATCTCATCTGAGACCATCATTGGATCTGCTTCTAGTCCTTCAACCGCCTCTACTATGGCTGGACACACAGCCACCACCTTTGCTGCTTCCGCTGCGGTTCCTCAAGTGCAAACTCTCAGTAATTCTCACCATGCCGTGTCGATCCAACTCACACATACGAATTATGTGTTCTGGCGGGCTCAGATGGAGCCATTCCTGGTAGGTCAAGGTGTCTTTGGGTACGTCAGTGGTAGCGTCCCATGCCCACCTACCACCATCATCACTCCTGCAGGAGAATTACGAGCGAATCCAACCTATGCCGCCTGGGTTCAACAGGATCAAGCGATCCTAAGTAGCATCAACTCCTCCATTTCGTTAGAGGTTTTCCCGAACGTTGTGGGCAAACGCACCTCCAAGGAAGCATGGGATGCCTTGGAGTCCTCCCTTGCTTCTCCCAATCAGGCCAGACGGATGGCTCTTCACTCTGCACTCCAACAAATCACGCAACTTCCTGACGAGCCTGTGGTGCAGTACATGAATCGAGCCAAGCGCCTATCTGATGAATTGGCTGCCAGTGGTCAAGCAGTTTCTCTTGTTGATTTTCAAATTTGTATTATTCGTGGGTTGCAATCTGAATTAAAGACATTTGCTACTACGGTTTCGCCTCGACCGGAACCTTTAACATTTGCTGAATTACAGGGAGCCTTGATGAGTTTCGAGTTTATGCACAATGATCCTCTGAAGACTCTTTCTCTTCAGTCCTCAGGTGCTACTGAACAGCCCAAGGACGTTCCGCCACCCACCACACCCACGGTAAATGTTGCCCAGCGCCAGTAGTTCCCTCCTTCACAAAAAGGTGGTAGAGGCAGGGGTCGTCGTGGTAGAGGGCGAGGCAACAATACTTATCAAGGACATCAAAATCAGCCGCGGCAGTTCTATGACAACAAACAGTCCAGAGGGTAGGAGTTTAATCGCCCACGCTGCCAGCTCTGCGGCAAGATTGGTCATACGGCGCAGACCTGTTACTCGCGCACTCCTCCTCCTCCCACTGCCAACACTATCTCTTATTCATATTCTCCCTCGCAGTGGCTGCCCGACACTGGTGCCAGTCATCATGTGACTCCTGACCAGTACAGTTTGTCCAATTACTCGGAATACCCTGGCCATGACTCGGTTCAAATTGGTAATGGCAATGATCTCTCGGTTTCTGGTGTTGGTAATTCACAACTTTCCACCCCTACTCGTTCTTTGTTTATTACCAATGTTCTACATGTACCTACCATTACAAAATCTTTACTCTCGGTTCAAAAGTTTGCTCAGGATAACAATGTGTTTTTTGAATTTCACCCTGATGACTTTTTTGTGAAGGATCGAATCACCAGAAAACTCTTCTTACCGGCCGGAGTAGTGGTGGGCTGTATGTGTTCGGGTCCGATGTTCCTCAGGCTTTAGCTGTTACTCATACTGCGGAAGATCTATGGCACCGAAGACTTGGGCATCCTCAACCTCAACTTCAACACTGAGTTCTTGCATCCTTAGGTCTCTTGTCGTCCAATTCGTCCACTTCAAAGTCTTGTTTGTCTTGTCCTCTCGGCAAGTCCAGTCGATTGCATTTAAATTCCTCTTCTCATCGTTCCAATAAACCTTTGGATCTTATATTCAGTGATGTTTGGGGTCCAACTCCTTATTCTAGTTTCGATAGATGCACGTATTATGTTGCCTTTCTTGATGATTTTAGTAAACACTTATGGTTTTATTCCATTAAATGAAAGTCTGATGTCTATGATGTTTTCTCAATTTTTCAAGCTGAGGTTGAGTGCCAGTTTAATACCAAAATTAAGTCTATTCAGACAGATTGGGGAGGAGAGTATAGGAAGTTGCATAAGTATTTTGTTGCCAATGGCATCAAACATCATTTACTGTGTCCACACACACATGAGCAAAATGGCTCCATTGAAAGAAGGCACCGTCATATCGTCGAGATAGGGTTAACCTTCATGGCAACAGCACACATACCGCATCAATATTGGCATTTTGCCTTTGATACGGCTGTTTTTTCTCATTAATCGCATGCCATCACGAGTCCTTGCAAATAAGTCACCATATGAAGTTTTACACACTAATGCCCCTGATTACAAATTTCTTCGTGTCTTCGGGTCTCTTTGTTACCCCAATCTTCGACCCTATAATAAGCATAAGGTGGAGTTTAGGTCCACCCCATGCACGTTCCTAGGGTATAGCACCAATCAGGTATAGGTGTCTGGATATGCACTCCAAGCGTATCTACATAGCACGTCATGTTACCTTCTTTGAGAATATTTTTCCTTTTCAAACACTTCAGCAGCACGCATCCAATCTCCAACGTTCCCCCGATAAGTGGGTCTCGGTGCCACTGACAGCCTTCTTTCCAAACTCTGGCATCGGCACAACGATACAGCCCACTACGCCTCCACCGGATGAGCCCACTAAACCAAGGTCAGATTCAGTATCCTCTTCTACACCCACTACTTTACTTTCGTCCCCTTCATCTACTTCCAACTCCTTGCAAATCATATTCCCGATGCAATCCTTATCTACACCAACTCAATCCTCACGGCTATTATCTCGTCGTGTGGTCAGCACTTCACCCGGTTTCCAACTTGACCTCATTCCAACGGAATCCACTTCAACTCCCACGCCATCTCCATCATCTCCTCCCCGTAGGATGACTCTTAGAACCATTCCAAAACCTGTCACCAGATACTCACCATCAAACTATGACACACACCACGCACCAACTACAGAACCGACGTCATTTACTGAAGCCAATAAGAACAGGGTCTGGCGAGAGGCCATGGAAGACGAGTTCAATGCATTGCTCAAAAAACCAAACATGGACTCTGGTTCCACATCACAAAAGGATGAATGTGGTGGGCAATAAATGGGTGTATCGCATTAAAAAGAAGGCGAATGGTGATGTTGAGCTCTACAAGGCGCGTCTTATTGCAAAAGAATTTCATCAGAGGGAAGGAGTGGATTATTCAGAGATTTTTAGTCCCGTAGTCAAGCCCACAACAATACGAGTTGTCCTCAGTATAGCTGTCTCGCACAATTGGCCTGTTCAACAGTTAGATGTTCGGAATGCTTTTCTCCACGGTCATCTTGATGAGGAAGTATTCATGGCTCAGCCTCAGGGTTTTCTTGCTCGAGATAAGCCCATACATGTATGTCGCCTTTACAAATCGCTCTACGGTCTCAAACAGGCGCCCAGGGCATGGTACAAACGATTGAGTGATTATCTGGTTAGTTGTGGATTCACAATCTCTCGCTCAGATTCGTCTTTGCTGATTTATCGTCATGGTGCCATCATTGTTTATATTTTGATTTATGTTGATGATATCTTACTCACTTGAAACAGCCCAGTTTTTATTCGGGAGCTGCAAGAAAAATTGGGTGAAGAGTTTGCCTTACGGCACTTAGGGCGCATGATGTTCTTTCTTGGCTTAGAAGTGTGCTATGTTGATGATGGGATCATGTTAACTCAACAACGATACATTTGTGATCTGTTAAAGAAGGTGGGTATGCTTGACTGCAAACTGGTTCAGACTTCGGTCTCTACATCGAAGAAATTACGCAAGGCGGATGATGATGACTATTCGGATCCCACTGTATACCGTCAGATAGTGGGTTCACTTCAATATTTAGGACTCATACGTCCGGACATTGTGTACTCTGTTGGCCAAGTCAGCCAGTACATGCACCAGCCTCAACAAGACCATTTTGTGGCTGTCAATCGCGTACTCCGATACCTGCAGCACACGCAAGCTATGGGCCTTCACTTTCGGCAGCACACCTCTCCTGGTCTACACGTCTACACCGATGCGGATTGGGGAGGAAATCCGGATGATCGTCGTTCTACAGGTGGCTATCTGGTTTATCTTGGTTCCAATCTCATATCCTGGTCGTCCAGAAAGCAGCGCACCGTCGCTCGTTCGTCGACGGAGGCTGAATATAAGGCACTGGCGGACGGGAGTGCCAAGTTGCTTTGGATACAATCACTCCTTGCTGAGTTGGGGATCTCTCATACAACACCGGTCCTATGGTGCGATAACATTGGAGCTACATATCTCAGCCATAATCCAGTCAATCACATGCGCACGAAACATGTTGAACTGGATTTTCATTTCGTAAGAGAACAGGTGGCACGCAAGAAGCTTCAGATCAAGTTTGTCAACAGCGAAGGACAGAATGCTGACATCCTGACCAAGGCACTGCCCCTCAACCGGTTCCAACAACTTTGTAGCAAACTCAACCTGTGTAAGCACCCGGTTCAATTTGAGGGGGCGTGTTAGTATAGGATGTATCTTACCGAAACACAATAACATTATGTGATAAGTTTAGTATGTTAAGAAGTAGAGTTATACCTGATGAGTTGTACTTATCTTGTATCTGATCTGATGTAATCTATACCCTATATAATATACTGATGGCAACACCATTTGGTGTATGAGAGCAAACCCTAAACACACTTCTCTATAATGAGAAATGTACAATAGGGAAGAGTAGATTACTCAAATGAGGTCACGAGAAATTGATGTCAAGACTGCATTACCAACAGGTTCAGGAAGTCGAAGATTTCTTCTAAGGCCATCTATGCCAGCTGCAATAATAGAAGCCAAGGCCAAGTAAGGGTTTGCACATGCATCAAATGACTTGATCTCGAAGTTGCTCAGTGATCCATCATTAGTTCCAGGTTGACAAGCAGTTCTTATTGGAGCTTCCCTATTCTCTTTTCCCCAGCACAGGTATGCTCCACTCCATGTGTTGGGCTGTAAGCGGTCATAACTACATCAAGTAAAAATTGGATATATGAATAAAGATGGTCTGGAAGAGGAAACCGTTTTCACAAGTATGCGCACGAAACTCACAGTCCATTGACCATGGCTTTTAATACACAATATTTTCAACACATTCTGCATCTGATACAAGTTCAGTAGCAACTATTTCCACAGTGTCATTTTGAGCAAATTTGCTGCAGAATCTAAAACTGCAAAACACTACCAAGACCTAAGATGACCAACATACTTGAGGTATATACTCAAAGAAGGATTATATGCCTCAATACTTGCGAGCAAGTTCTTTCTGGACCATAAAGAAAATGTGAACGTTATTGATTACTAAGGACTACAAATACCTAAAATTGACACAAGAATGGAATAGAAACGCAACCTATTAGGAATTGGAGCTGTGAAGGCCAAGATAGAAGGAAGATGTTCCAAAACCCCTGCCATAAATTCCTCCCCTATGCATGGTTGACATTCCATATTGCGAGCATCCACCAGATGCCATAAAGACATTTTTACCATTCTGCAACAGACTGACATGCACATTGGAACCCGAACCAATGTCATCCAAAGCAAACCTGGGAAAAAATCGTATCACATTGTAGAAAAGGAATTAGATTTTAATAACCGACATAACTGCATCTCAAACAATGACAGACAGAACTGTGGCTTCAATTACAAGTTAATTCAGATAAGAAGACAAGTAATGTTGAAGAAAATTTGCTTAAATCCCAGCAGGGTTCTGTTTAAGGCTGTTAACCAGTAGTGTAGATACACACAACTATCAGAGTTCAAGTTCAGGTGGTTTACGATAACCATCGAGTGATAATGATACCCATCATATGATAAGCCTTGATGATATGCTTTGATGTAATTGACTGACTGTAGGAATGTATCATGTATCAGTTTCATCATTATAAATACAATGCACAGGTGACACAGTTTGTGTGCCTGATAGAATACCTAAAAGACTGAGTCTATTATTTCTATATGGTAGCGGAGCCATAGGCTTAACCGCACAATACTAAATTATCTTTTCTTTTTCTTTGTTTCGCTTCCTTTCACCACCATGTCCACCGACGACAATATCCCTAAAGTTTCTGCAACAGCAAGTTCTAGCACCACTAAAAATCCCCATGAACCAGTTGTTGTTGTTCCAGCTGTGGCTCCTATCCACTCCCTGAGTAATTCGCACAATGCTGTTTCTATACAATTGACACACACTAACTATGTTTTTTGGAAAGCGCAGATCGAACCATTCCTTGCCGGACAAGGTGTTCTTGGTTATGCAAAAGGCACTTTTCCCTGTCCTGTTGCCTTTGTCCTCCAAGATGATGGGGTTGCTGCTCCAAATCCAGACTATGCTCGGTGGGTGCAGCAGGATCAAGCAATCCTGAGTTGCATCAACTCTTCACTCTCGGTTGAGGTTTTTTCCACTGTTGTTGGCAAGCACACCTCCAAATTCACTTGATCAGGGGCCTCCAACCTGTTCTTAAAATATTTGCCACCACTATTACTGCCAAATCTGAGCCCATGTCCTTTTCAGATCTTCAGGGAGCTTTGATGAGCTTCGAATTTCTGCATAATGATCCAGTCAAGACTCTATCTTTAGAGCCTCCTTCTCCTACTGATTCCGTAAAAGAGGCCGCAGTTGCTGTTGCACCAACAACTAATACTGCTCAGAGGCAACAGTTCCCTCCAGCACTGCGAGGTAAAGGTGGCCGTCGTGGCTGAGGCCGCAACAATCAACATTTCGGTCGCAACTATCAAGACAAATTGATTCTTGCGTGGTGGAGGTTCTGATGTTCCACGCCCTCGGTGCCAAATCTGTGGAAAAAATGGCCACAGTGCTCAAAATTGCTATTACAGATTCAGTGCTTCTCCATCTGCAAATTCTGTGTCACCATCCGTTCCTTCCTATCCATGGTATCCTAATACTGGCGCTAGTCACCATGTGACTCCTAACCAATACAGTTTGAGCAATTATTCAGAATATCCAGGTACAGATTCTGTTCAAGTTGGCAATGGCAATGAATTATCCATTTCAGGCATAGGTACCTCCTTCTTCCCTAGTCACTCTCGTCCTTTGTTTCTTCACAATGCTCTTCATGTCCCTCAGATAAATAAATCATTACTTTCTATCCAACATTTTTCCAAAGACAATAATGTATTCTTTGAGTTTCAACCCCATCATTTTCTTATTAAGGACCAGGTCACCCGGAAACCGCTCCTCACAGGCAAGAGTAGCAGTGGTCTCTATATTTTCGATCAGCCACCTTCCCATTCTCAGCGTGTTGTGCTGTCCATTGTTCGGGAAAGTATAGAGGTGTGGCATCGTCGACTTGGGCATCCTCATCACCAGTTGCAACAGCACATGTTCAAGAATTTACCATTTTTAGTGTCGCATAAGTCTTCTTTTCAGTGTCTCACTTGTCACAGGTCAAGTCTAGTAAACTTCATTTATCTTCTAGCATGCATCATTCATGTGCACCTTTGGATTTGATTTTCAGTGATGTTTGGGGACCCTCTCCCTACACTAGTGTTGATGGTTTTAAATACTACGTTGTTTTTCTGGATGATTTCACAAAGTTTTTGTGGTATTTTCCCCTCAAACAAAAGTCAAATGTCTATAATGTTTTTCTTTTATTTCAAAAACAAGTTGAACAACAATTCAACAGCAAAATAAAAGCAATGCAAACCGATTGGGGAGGAGAATATCGAACCCTCCACAAATTGCTTCAATAATGTGGAATCACACATCGTGTCATGTGTCCCCATACACATGAACAACAGGGTTCAATTGAACGTAGACATAGGCATATAGTTGAGACAGGGTTAGCTCTAATGGCAACGGCAAGGGTTCCCTTCCAATATTGGAACTATGTTTTTGACACTGCAGTTTTTTTAATTAATCGCTTGCCGACAAAAATTTTGAACCACAAAAC
This sequence comes from Turnera subulata, assembly GCA_028386065.3. Lineage (NCBI taxonomy): Eukaryota > Viridiplantae > Streptophyta > Magnoliopsida > Malpighiales > Passifloraceae > Turnera > Turnera subulata. The sequence continues at coordinate 131,956 of JAKUCV010006338.1, forward strand.
ACCATATGAGCTTTTATACAACCATCAACCTGACTACAATTTTCTATGGGTTTTTGGTTGTTTATGCTTTCCCCATTTGAGACCATATAATCAGCACAATTTCGATTTTCGCTCTCACCCTTGTGTATTTTTGGGATACAGTCCCATGCACCATGGATATCGTTGTTTGGATTTAACCACAAAACGTATGTATGTTGCACGCCATGTACGCTTCTTTGAGAATATCTTCCCTTTTATTTCTCTGCCATAGGATTGCCCCCAATCGACAACACAAGATACTTGGGTATCAATACCACTCTCTGTATTTTTCCCTGACACGACATGCCCAACAGGTACAATCTCTACTCCTTCTCTTCCTCAATCCTCACGCAACAGCCCTCTTTTAGAGACTCCTTCCAAAGCTGACACTCCTACCTTGTCACAGTCCAACTCTAATACACATACACCTATGGCACCTAGAACTCTCCAGTTTAATAGTCCAGGTTTAGGTGGTTCTCTGCCCACCACGTCCCCTCTGTCTTCTGCCTCTCCTTCTCCATCACCACCACCTCCTCCACCTCCACCTAGAATGACATTAAGGAGAAACCCGAAACCAGTCCAAAAGTACTCACCCTCAAACTATCCTACTTACACACATGAGTCTATATCATCCCAGTCTGAACCTGTGTCATTCACTGAAGCCAACAAACATACGCAATGGCATGATGCCATGCAAGAAGAAGTAAATGCATTGGTTAGGAACAATACTTGGACGCTAGTGCTATACCACGATACCATGAATATTGTTGGTAACAAATGGGTATACCGGGTTAAGAAGAAGGCGGATGGCACTATAGAGCGATTTAAAGCACGATTAGTAGCAAAGGGGTTCCACCAAAAAGAAGGCATCGATTACAAAGAAGTCTTCAGTCCTGTCATTAAGCCTACCACCATTCGGGTGGTCCTCAGTCATGCCTTGTCCAATAAATGGCGTATACATCAGCTTGATGTGCGAAATGCATTCCTTCATGGCACCCTAACAGAAGAAGTCTACATGCAGCAACCACAAGGATTTATTTTCAAAGACTATCCTACACATGTCTGTCGTCTTAACAAGTCCCTCTATGGACTGAAGCAGGCTCCTCGGGCCTGGTATAAGCGCCTATGTGATTATCTTTAGGGCCTTGGCTTTGTTGTGTCTCGGGCCGATACTTCACTGATGATCTATCGACATAACAATATTGTTGTCTATGCCCTAATATATGTTGATGATATATTACTAACAGGCAGTAACTCTTCCTTTATTGACAAGCTACTTCTGCAGTTAGGTGCCGAGTTCTCTATTCGCAATCTTGGTCGTTTTCACTACTTTATGGGCATCCAAGCCACTTATCACTCCGGAAGTGTCACTCTCACTCAGGCCAAATACATTCAAGAGCTATTACGAAAGGCAGGCATGACTGATTGTAAGGCGATGCAAACACCAGCATCCACCTCGGTCAAACTACAGAAAACATGAGGAAAGCCATACAAGGACCCTACTCACTATCGACAGTTGAAGGGATCGCTTCAATACTTGGCGATAACAAGGCTCGAAATTGTGTATGCTATCAGTAAGGTCAGCCAATACATGCACTCCCCCGCTGAAGATCATTTTATGGCAATAAAGCACATTCTCCGTTATCTCAAAGCTACAAGCAATCATGGCCTCACCTTTTATCGCAATCATATCAATTCTCTGCATGTTTATACCGATGCTGACTGGGGTGGAAACATTGATGATCGCAAATCTACCTCAGGATATCTTGTTTATCTTGGCCGGAATCTGGTATCATGGTCCTCCAAGAAGCAACGAACTGTTGCCCGCAACTCCACTGAGGCTGAATATAAAGCATTAGCAGAAGGGAGTGCCGAGCTAATATGGTTGCAGTCTCTTCTACGGGAGTTAGGCATTACTCACTCTATTCCGAACCTGTGGTGTGACAATATTGGTGCGACTTACCTGAGTCATAATCCCATTCAACATTACAGGACGAAGCATGTGGCCCTGGATTACCACTTTGTTCGAGATCAAGTCACCAGCAAGAAGCTGACTGTCAGATATGTCAACACCGAACGACAACTAGCGGATATCTTGACGAAGCCACTTGCATCCAAACGCTATCATCTCCTATGGAACAAACTGAACCTTCAGTGTACACCCGGTTCAGTTTGCGGGGAAGTGTTAACCAGTAGTGTAGATACACACAACTATAGAGTTCAAGTTCAGGTGGTTTACGATAACCATCGAGTGATAATGATACCCTTCATATGATAAGCCTTGATGATATGCTTTGATGTAATTGACTAAAGGTAGGAATGTATCATGTATCAGTTTCATCGTTATAAATACAATGCACAGGTGACACAGTTTGTGCTGAGTCTATTATTTCTATAAAGGCATAGCGCACAATGTGATCCTATAAAACAGTACTTAATGAAATAAAAACTTCACAACTCTCTTATGCAAGATATTCTTGTAAGAAACCAAGTACAATGATGAGAAATAAAATTGGGCCCCTAACCATAACAAGGAATCATCAACTTGTTTAAAAATATTGTTTTACCGCCATCATATATTTTCCAAAAAAACACCAAGAATTGGCATCATCCCTTTAGAATCAATGAAAAGAAGTATCCTTCATAGTTGGACAAAATGATAAACCTACTTTGGCACGAAGGTTGCCAATAATCCATGTTTCCAGTGGCCCTAATAATTTCGCGGGTGAAAATCAAATCGTCAGCAGCATCTATGCAAATTGTGTGCCCCATGGCCAATTCAAACTGACCATTCCCAGATTCTGCAAGTAACTGCAAGGGACGGGGGTAAGGCAAGAAGAAACCCATATACAGTAATGCACAAAGATAATAAGATTGTTGTAAATTTTTAGAACATCTAAATGGGAACAAGCATATTGTTGGTGCCTTGAACAGTATAGATAGTTACATAACAGTTAAAGGAATGCATAAGCATTTGCTAACAGCGAGCGGAAACACGAATTTTTAAAAGTTGTTGAGCTTGACAAGAATGCAAGTGATATGTGAAGAAATAAAATATGAATGACTCATGACCTGACATGCCTTCTATTAAACCTTTTGTAACATTGCAATAAAGACCAAGATGATGTTATACCGGGCAATGCCAAGAACACCCAACTGGAAAACATCCACATTCCAAACCATGTAAAATCTTAGTTTGGTATGTGCTAATTTCAAAAGGGAAACAAAAAAATTTGATCCAATTAAGTTCCTTCTTCTGCAGTTTGCATGGTTTGGGCCATCGCAGATGTAGAAAACCACCGCCCTTGTTTCTTATCTTGTCAGTTTCCATAGACCGAAATGGTACAGAGGAAGGAGTATAGATATAGAATATATTTTCATGGAAGGTGACTTTTGCATAATGTCCTCTACCTATCTGCTGCGGTAATGTGGAAATTAGTCCTCAAGTCATCCTCATGTCCACCAGATGAGAAGAGAAAGGAAACTCTTAGCCGAATCTGTTTTCTCTATCAGATTTTTTGTACCAGGTTTCTACGGTAATCATCAAGAGTTTACTCCAATCATCCCTATCATAAACCATCAGACCCACAAGCAGTGGCTGAATCAACTTATGAATGTTAAAACAGTAACAAATATGCATACCAAACTTTTTTCAGCACTGCAAATACAAAATTTTTCAGCTTTGCTTTCACTTCTAACGGAAGTTTCCGTTGAGTTTTGTAGTTTTACCTGTTCCAATTTAATGTTTAAGGATTGAAGAGAAGAGAAAATTTCATGAAGTAGTGGGGCAACAGCATCATATCCTGATGTAGAGCAGTAGGGTGCTGAGTCAATCGGCACCCATTCTTCTTTCCCATCCCTGCAGAAATTTAAGGCTTAGATCTATAACAAATGTCATCCTCATTCAGAGCTCTGTGGACAAAGGGGTCGCATACCTTGCTACACTCTTCAAAAGCAGAAACTCACTTTCAAATCCTGTATCCAGTACCTGAGGTTTGATTGTAAGAAAATCAGACATCCTGAGTAAGAGGTTTTCCTTTCATCTGATATTCACTATCATGTTAAAAAATGAAGTTATGCCCAACATACCAAGTCAAATTCATCTTTTAGAACTTTCAAAACTCGTCTTAGGGCCTCTCTTGGGCAATATTCCCATGCTTCACCAGGCCTAATATGCATGTCAGCCAAAACGATTTCCTCATGCTTCATCCTGTTTCCCAGAAGAAATAGCATAAAGGCTATGCATATGCCCACGACAAAAATCGTAGGAACACAAAATTTGTTAGCCAAACAATAAGCCAAAAAAAAAATTGGAAAAATAACTCTCCCTACTTCTCTCTCCACCCTTTTCCTCACACAAGGAATTATGCTGTGCGCAATAGCAATCTTTAGGGCATTTCTTTTTCCATGGATAAGTAAGTTACTTTCATCTAGCTGTGATAGGGCATTCATTCTACCCGTTGCCATTTCACTAGTCCATTGATTAGCGTAGAGGGTTTTTTTCAAGAAAAAAAAAAAAGAAAAGAACAAAGAATAGGGTAATCAAGAATGTGACAGAGTCACCTTATAATCCTGTTTATCTAATACTGCAGAATAATCCATTGGTTAACTTCCAAAATGAAGGCCTTCTGCTCTCATTTAACTCTTCCACTGCACATAAAAGTAGTTCGTTTGACTTGAGAACAATGATCCAAGCTAGCCATTATTGTGGTAGTTTTGAGAATAGACCATCTACGCACCAAGAATGACTTTAGGAGGATCAGCAGTAGAATCACCTCCATAACTATCAGATGTTGCGATCCTCAATCTCAATCAAACTGGTGTGAATCTCCACCCTTATTACTCCAAATCGGCAGGGGTAATAATAAGCTTGTAAAACACACTACGTTTAGTGCCACTAGCTCCTTAGAACCCTAATCAGCAAGGAATTCAAGAAGTTAGAAAACACAAGGAATTGAAAAGAACGCCACAAGTCAGAAAACTTCATAAGTCAAATTAAATCCCTAATGTAAAATAAAGAGAATCGCTCACTTGAATAGTAATCCTAACTCCTAAGTGGATTGAATTTGTAATTCCAGTTCCCTAATGGTCTATACTAAAATAAAGGATTAAATACCCTTATGCCCCCTATGTTATCCAAAAAAATTCAGTGGGGTATCGAGTTGCAAATTGCTCAATTTACCCTCCACGATACGTGGACTGCGTTCAATTTGGGTACCGAGATACCCAATATCGTTCAACTGGCACAAAGTCAAAATTGGGCCACTGTTCCCCCAATTTGGCATGTGCCAGTTGCTGATGTGGACGGTTCACGTGGCGTTGCGCGCCCCGCTAGCGCGGCCGCACCCGGTGGTCCAATGAACGAAGGACACTTTTCGTGTGGGACTCGACCCAGCCGCCCCGTGTGAACATTGCCACGACCCGCAACCCGCCCGCATCCCGGAGCTCCACAGCCCGTTTCTCGGTCTGGGTCCTGCTAAAAGCCCACTTACAAGCCCCTTTTTTCCCGCTTCTCTCTCCCATCTCGAGTTTTGAAGCCCCACTATCGGTGGGTATAATTTCTTTTATTTAACCTTTTTTTACCTCCTTTTTTCCTTATCTGCACAAGCCATTTTTAGTCTCTGCATCAACCTCTTTTTTACAACTTTCGGAACCAAACTTACTTAACCTAACTTAACTGAACTTAACTGAACTTGTTCTTAGATCTGAAACAATACTATGCGTGTTGAGACCCTGTCCTCTCCCTCCTGTTAGTGTAATATGCCCAAAAGCCAATCATTGGATGGTTGTATATAGTCATGTATATACATTAAGGTTATTCCAATAAATATGTTTATGTGATAAACGCTTGCACATATTTATAACCCTAGAATATTTTATATTCTTAAATGTCCCTAGTCGATTATTATTATGGATGGGTTGTAATAATAAATTAAGACTAGCGTATGTTGAGAATTATATGAGATATGAATTCTACATACGGGTACAAGTTAGAGAACTTGTGGTCTGGACTGACCCAACATAAGAACACTACATGGAACGTTATATGATTGTCATTAGTGGTTCTTATATGTATTGTCCTTTGACCTGAGATCATCAAGGTTCCCAACATGTTAGTCATATACTTTGATATTACTCTTGGCTATTCGTAACTGAGTAGACCTTAGTGTAATCATTGGGTATATGATAAGTGTGTAGTGGGTTTTGTATGATCAAGAAGGAATTTGTCCAACCCATATAACGGGTATATTATCAGCTGGGCCTCTTGATAGAATTGAACTATAAATGCATGGCCATGCTCGGATTATGTGATATGGTGATATCATTAGTATCCGTTTTACACAGTTAACTCGGGGATCAAGAAACTTAGATTAAACATATACGAGATTGACTTATTCCATGTCTCGTGTTTAATCTTGATAATGTGACGAAAGGACGATGACATGCTTTCGAGGCATATTGAATCAGTACTGATCTTGTCGTTTGGGTAGCAATGATGTGTTGCTCGACACCGCTCATTGTTTATAATTGTAAAATGAGATTTTACAATTATTGCCAAACGTTACAAGTGCCTACAGGGTCACACACTTAGAACTATTGATTCGAGCAGGTGGTTGAACCATGGTTGGACCGTGGTTCGACCAAGTGGGTAGACCATGATTGAACCTTGGTTGGACCATGGTTGGACCGGATCGTTTTGGACTGATTTTGTTCACTAATTATCAGAATTATTGAACCAAAATTAATGCCATATGATGTGTAATCCCATTAATGCTTAGTGGAGCTTCCATTAATGCTTAGTGGAGCATTAAGACACAGTGGAGACATGAATAGACTTAAAGTATAATCATGATGGTTAATGCATGATGATGTTGGCCATTGTCTCATTAATCTATGCACTAATTGTGTGTATAAATAGGGCTTGATGATCAAATTATCAACACACACAACATTCACACACAATTCAGATTACACACCCATTCTTTGAGAAAGAAAGAAACACCACATAGCTCCCGGAAATCCGTAGCTAGCACAACGGTTCGGGAGTGCTCGGGCTGGAGATCATGAGATGTTTTCTGACTAGAGATCAAAAGTTCGTGTGGATACCGTAGTGGGGCGGGATTTCTTTCCGGCTCTAGCTGATTTGGCACAACACTTGAGTGAAAGATCTCAACCGATTCAGGTACGCAAAAATTGTTATTCGGTTTAGTTACTTTCACTTGGATCCTCCAAGGTTTCTGGGTTTTTCCGCTGCATTTGATTGTCAAGTTTGCTTGCCCAGTTACTTGCACCTCCGGTGTGTTCGATGCACTGATTTTGTGGACATGATGGAAAACGTGAGGGGGTGAAGTGGTGGAGAACTGCGTGCTTGTGAGATCTTTGTCGGAAGTTGGAATGAGAAGGTTGATACTAAGCGGATTCTTGCACGTGAGAGGTTGCTTTCGCTGAGGTAGGTGAAAAGGAGTGATAGATCTCTCTTTATACTGTTGTCGGTTCTTTTGTCTTCATGCTGTTGTGGGTTGTGAAGTTAGCTTTTGATGACAATATGGTCCATGTGTGAACCACGCGCAACCCTTTGTTTATTATTTGTGTGTGTGGAAGTGTGTACTGCCTGAAATACTAGTTTTTATGCTAACGGTAGTTAAACTTGGCTCTATTAAATTATTGGTTGGGCTTACATTTATGTCTTTGTTTTGTGTTGGCTGTGGCATAATGAGATATATAATTACAGCAAAGTACGACGGTAGTTTTGTCCAGAAGGTGAGAATGTTGGTTTATGTGGGTGGTAAGATGGCAAATTATGAGTACGAGAGTACTGAGACATTAGACTTGAAGACGTTGTTGTACTGTGGGGAAAACGACACGCGGTTCCTACCAATGTCTGGCATTCACTATTCTGTCCCCTCGAGAAAAGCAAAAGGTGCAGTAGGGTTACTGTGGAGCACACCTTTTCCAGGTTCAAACGCTTTTTGACTAAACACAAATGCATTGATGTTTATCTGGACCACAAAGAAGTTGCTACTCCTGCCACAGATAGTGGAGTTGAAGTAAATACTAATGGGACAGTGGAGGAGGCAGAGATGGGGGTTCAACAATCAATACACATTGCAAAAGAAGTGGTGGTTGAAGATGAAGCGCAACCAAGTGCACCCCATACAGGAGGCTCATTCTCCAATGCTGTAGATGTTGGGGTTGAATACGGTGTGATAAGTGACCGATTAGATTTCACAAAATACAACAACTTTGGAGAAGTACTTTGGGCAGCTTCCACATCTACTGCTGATTCTAGTCCTTTGGTTACAGGTGTGAATTCTGTTGTTGACGGTGCTAGTTGCAGCAGGGCCTTGGAATTCCGTGGTCCCCATAAAGAGGTAAATGGTGGTGCTGATTTGCAGGAGGAGTTAAAAGTTGGTGTCAATCGCCAGGCTAATGATGAAGTGTGTCTTTGTGACGGTGATGATGGCATTCTATTCAATGTGGACTTAGGTGATGATGATGATGAGGCACGGGATGCTTTTGTCTAAGCAATTTTCAAGATGAAGTGGTACCTAAGGGGCATAGTTGCCCCAAACTTTTATGTTGCTACTTTTCTATTGCTGTTGCACATTAGGGATATAGCTTGCCCGAATTTCTCAGTTGACAATTTGATATAACACACTAGGGGGATAGTCCACTACTTCCTTGTCTTTGCTGAAAACGTAACCAAAGACATGGCAGCTGGCGAAGACAGCTCCACTCACCATTAAAAACCTCATCCTAACCCAGAAAAAACTAAGTTGAACAAGAAACCCAACAGCCAAACAAATGATAAGGAGCAAGGAATCACACAGGTTAAGTAACCCTTCCTAGAACGATGCAGCCCCACCATCGTCATCGCCCCCTACCCCCCACACCACTAACCCTACACACTACCCCACAACCAAATCACCAGCCTCCTAAGGATCATACCCCAAACCAGAAACCACCATACCCCTGAGGTACCACTTCATCATGGCGGTCATGCATCCCAGAGGCGGCCACTTTTTCTTATTTTTCCTCTTTTTTGATTCCTACCCTTAGCCATTCGATTTAGGGGTTTAATCTCGAACCTAGGATCAAAACCACACCCCCTCAGACGCTGAGCACTATAAATAGAACCCTCATAACACAATTTTAGGAGGTTGGCCATTAAGCTTTTTGCCTGGGAAAACTCTACTATTTTCTTTTCTCAATTCGATTTCTTTGCTTTTTTCTGCCGGATTTCACGTGGTGTGTTGTTTAGCTTTGTCTTTGCAGTAGTTCCAGAGCCAATCAAGGTGGAACTAAAGAACATAAAGAGGGTAGAAGCCATCTACAAGCCTCAAACGCGAAGTAAGACGAAGAACACGCCTTTGGTGGTAACTCGGTCTCTATCCCTTTGATTTTGTCTCTGTTATATGCTGATACTGACATGTTTGCTTGACTGTTGATCCTAACCCAAGAACTACGTGGGCTTTGAACCCGACCAAGGTGTTGGAACTAATGCCTTTGTGTTTCATATAGGTTTTGATATTGACAAACTATGCAGGAAGCAAAATGTTGGCATGGATTGAAATGAAGGCTTAAGCAAAAAGAAATAATCAAGCAAAGCCTTATGACATCAAAAGTTCAAGAATGGATGTGACAAGATCAAACAAGAAGAACAAGAAGAGTTAGGAACTCAATTGTATACAAGGTTAAAACATTCAATGTCTCTAAGATATTGGCTTAAAATAAAATCAATTTTGCTCATGCATAACATAACATATTTCCAAGCATAAAAATATTTTTCGAGCAATGAACATCGATGTCCAAATTTGGAACATCGATGTCCTGCGTGGAAACCAATCTTTCGAGAAGGTTTCTAAGCGTTGAACATCGATGTCCAGTATTTGAACATCGATGTCCTGCACTAAAACAATTTTTCCAAAAGTATTCAGTAGTTTATAACATCGATGTCCATTTTCGGAACATTGATGTCCTTATGACCGTTATGCTTAAAAATGG
>JAKUCV010006339.1:13215-27773 GCA_028386065.3 Turnera subulata
TTGAGACGAGACTAGATTAGCGAAAGCGGATAGTTTCATTATAGGTTGCTACCCATCAAAATTCATGTGTTTGGATGCAGCTTTCAATAGTACATTGATCCATAGCAAAGGAAGGGCGGTGAATTCCCGAATGATCTAGGCCTTTTATCATTGCTACTTTGATTATCATTTTCATTGTCATTTCTACTCTCTCTTCTCTTGGCATTCAATTCAATATTTGCTTTCTTATCAATCTTCAATTCCGATATTATTTCTCTTCATTTATTTTCTTAGCCATTAGATTGAATCATCTAATATCTTGCCTAGTCTCTGTGGATACGACCTTGAGTACCACAACGATTCTGTGCACTTGCAGGATTGACCACATTAATTGTCTCGCCCACTGGATATCTTCTAGAACTCTTTTGGTTGCGTAGTCCTTTGGAATTTCGATGCTTTTACCGGGTTGAGCTTTGATCTTCTTTTGCTTCTGGAGTTTCTGAGACCTTCGTTGATATTTTTATCCCTCTTATTAGTATTAGTCCTTAGATTGATGATTACAGAGTTTTAAGGAGTTTAATATTGCCTAAGATGGTCATCAATATAGAAGAAAAGAGTGCCTTTATTTATTAAAAGGAAAACAGTAAAACAACAACTTTGAATTAGGCACCCGACATAGGCTACCACAGAGGTCTTTAAACAATCCCAGTTTCTTTAAAGAGACTCCTACAACCGAAATCTTCATCCCCTTCATTCCCAACCTCTTCCCCTTTTTCTATCTCCTCCTACTCTTTCGGGTAACAGTCGAAGAACTTCCTGATCTTTGTAATGCTGCACACCCATGGTTCTGGGAACCCACAGAAAGGAAAGTCTTCTCCTTCCTTTATGAAGTAACCATTCAATGTCTTGAAATAGGGAGTCATGAAAAAGTCGCATACCTGTTTCTTCTTTCGAGGCAATGCTCTTGCACGGTCTTTTTCCTTCTGTCTCTCCACTTCCGTTGCGGCCGGGCTATATCCCAAGCCAAAGGGTGGTTTAGCGGTATGAACCCGAGGAACTTCTAATATCCCTTACTCTCTCTTTCCCAACCTCATGATTGGAAAATATCTCTTCTTCTCCATGATCCCTATGACCGCCACATTACCGAAAGGGTCATAAATAAGGTGGTTTGCAAACCAGCTTGTCTGTTGTTATGGCACCGATGGATTCAAAGACAAAACCCGACAAAGACACTTCTTCATCCCCTTCAATCCCAAACACTGGCTTGATGTTCTTCTCAGCCATCTCCCCCTTGACTATGACCTTTCCTCCTTGAAAGGGAAACCATAGCATTTGATGCAAGGTGGATGCTACAGCTCAGGCATGATGTAGCCATGGTCTCCCAAGAAATAAGTTGAAACTGGATGCAATGTCAAGCACTTGGAACTCTATCACGAAAGGAGCAAGCCCGATGATCACTTCCAATTTTATCATCCCCAAGACTTCTCTTTGGGCATTGTCATATGCTCTAACCATCGTTCGAGAAGGCAAGAAGTCTGTAGCCCCAAATCCCAATAAACTTGTAGTTTTCAGGGGACAAACATTCAGAGCGGACTCGTTGTCTATCAGTACCAAGGTTACTTGGTTGTCCTTCACTTGAATAGTTATGTATAGTGCCTCAATGTGAGCACCTTTGTCCGAGCGTAGATCCTTATCGGAGAAAGAGATTTGATTGTCAGTTTCCATGGAAGCTATCATATTAGCAATGTTTCTAGGGCAGTTTCAATGGGAACATGAGCTTTGTTTATGCTTTGGAGAACCTTCTCCCGATGTGGGCGGGAGGACATCAATAAACCCCAAAATGAAAGCCTGAGTCTTCTTCAATTGCTTTACCACCATGTCCTCCTAGAGGTCTGTTGTTTCCTCGAGTTTGTCTAAACGAAGAGGAGCCCTCCTTACCACTCTATCGGATCTAGTGATGACATTGACTTCCTCATCTGACTCCACATATTCACTTAAGTCAAGTACAAGGCATTCACGTTCTGACTCATAATCTATTTCCACCATATCAATTTCCTCATGTAGGGGTAGCGGATTTGACTTGGTGTTGGGCTTCATAGGCAGAATTATTTCTTTTCTTTCTATCAAATCTTGGGTATCATGACGAAGTCGGGGGCAACTATCAGTGGTGTGTCCAACCATCTGATGAAATTCACAGAATTTTCTAGAATCCCCCCTAAGAGGTAAGTCAGACCGCAGCTCCAAAGGTTGCAAAAAAATTTTCTCCATACATTTCTTGAGCATCTTCCCCAGAGACATTGGGAGAGGAGTGAATTCCCATGGCTTCGACCCAATCTGTAATGGCGCTTGGATGGCAACATGATTCACCTCAGCAGACCTTTTTCCTTGGGTTATACTGAAACCCCTCTTAGATGTTGAAGCATCCACGGAAACCTTAATCTTCCCTGAACTGATAGCATCCTCCAACTGTTTCCTCGCCCCAATAAGTGCCTTGAAATTGGCATAAAAATTGCCAACCATGCGATCATAATAAACCGGTTGGAAATTTTTTATCACAATTTGCACTTGATCCTCTTCAGTGGGTCTATTCACCATCAAAGACGCCTTACCGCGCCACCTTGAAATGTAAGAAGAAAAATTTCCTGGGCTTCTTGTTTGGTTGTCTCAAGATCCCTTTTGGTCACATCAACCTCAGTATTATAGTTGTACTGCTTCAAGTATTCCTTGCAGATATCATCCCATTTGCTCACCTTGCTCTCATCTAAGGTCATGAATCACCTCAGGGTTGCCCCAGATAAAGTCCTTTGAAACAACTGGGTTATCAGTTCAGGCCCGATCCCCATAGGCTGCAACATTCTCACATAGATTTTCAAATGTATCGTTGGGCAACCCATTCTATTGAACTTCTCGATCTCTGGCTTCTTGAATTTTTCGTAGGGCAACAAAGATAGGCGGTCTAAATTCCAGTCATCCTCTTTTCTCTTCATGGCCCTCAACAACTCTTCCACCCTTCTAAGCCGGTCCCCATCCCCCCTTAGGTTCTTGCGCCACTAAATCGTCATCTTGGACTATCATTACATCATTCTCAGTGCCTGGTTTCGAGACTTGCCCCCCATCACTCCCAAAGGGCACCATCTTCCCATTTCCCAAAGCCAGTACTGCATCCCTGATACGTGGATCTTTCAGCAGGTCCAGTGATTCCTCAGCCACATTGGTCATAGCACCATTGTCCTCACTCATCTTGCCCTAGTATTCGGATCACAGGTGTCATGGTTCTTGGTACTCAGGAGGCTTCTTAACACACATTTTTGTCAGTCTCTCTTGGATATGTAGAAATAAAAGAGGGCACTCTATTTACACGTACTTGAATTCACAACAATAATCACCCAAATGCATATACAACTTATTGATTCATTATGCATGAGATGCTCATGGTATGCAGCTGGTTGGGGGCTAAAGGTTGCCGCTAAGGAATTGTGAACACCTCAATTTGACCCATGAATACTCCTCTAATTTAGATTTTAGGTAGGCTAGAACCATAAGATCAATGAGATGATTTAGTCATTGGCTAAGGCACATTTGGAATTTATTTTAGAGGAATGCATATTTTATAAATTGGGATTTATATGTTTGAACCTTAGGATTAATGAGATGTTTTAATCTTACGATAAAAATATACCAAAGTCCAATTTATTAAAATATTGTCCCATTTATTTATTTGGGCTTCCTTGTTTATTCTAACCCAATCATAATGAGATGATTTATTTTTGGGTTAAGTATGAATTTTAGGGCCTAAGTTAATGAAATGTAGACCTTCCAGAGTTGAGTAGCCCATAAACACATTACTTGCAGACTAATTTTAGCTCTGATTTTCATGGAAAATCAGAGTTAAATCATCCCTTGATAGTAGATGTGTTTTTGGTATGATTTGGCCATGAAATGGGGACTTAATATGTAATCAATCAATTAGGAGATAATTGGGGGGAGTACTAATAAAGAAAAGAGGTGATTCTGGGTTGATTAGGGGTTAATCACACGGTGGAATCAAATCAGGGAGGAATTAGGGGGGATTGGGTGCAAAAAAGGAAAGAACAGGGAAATTGTTAGTGTAATATGCCCAAAAGCCAATCAATGGATGATTGTACATAGTCATGTAAATACATTAAGGTTATTCCAATAAATATGTCTATGAGATAAATGCTTGCACATATTTATAACCCTAGAATATTTTATATTCTTAAATGTCCCTAGTCGATTATTATTGTGGATGGGTTGTAATAGTAAATTAAGACTAGCGTGTGTTGAGAATTATATGAGATATGAATTCTACATACGGGTACAAGTTAGAGAACTTGTGGACTGGACCGACTCAACATAAGAACACTACATGGAACGTTATATGATTGTCATTAGTGGTTCTTATATGCATTGTCCTTAGACCTGAGATCATCAAGGTTCCCAACATGTGAGTCATATACTTTGATATTACTCTTGGCTATTCGTAACTGAATAGACCTTAGTGTAATCATTGGGTATATGATATAATGTGTAGTGGGTTTTGTATGATCAAGATGGGATTTGTCCTACCCTTGTAGCGGGTATATATTATCAGATGGGCCTCTTGATAGAGTTGAACTGTAAATGCATGGCCATGCTCGGATTATGTGATATGGTGATATCATTAGTATCCGTTTTACACAGTTAACTCGGGCATCAAGAAACTTAGAATAAACTTATACGAGAATGACGTATTCCATGTCTCGTGTTTGATCTTGATAATGGGACGAAAGGACGATGACATGTTCCGAGGCATAATGAATCAGTACTGATCTTGTCGTTTTAGATAGCAATGATGTGTTACTAGATGCTGCTCATTGTTTATAATTGTAAATGAGTTTACAATTATTGCCAAACGTTACAAGTGCCTACAGGGTCACACACTTAGAACTGTTGATTCGAGCTGGTGGTTGAACCATGGTTGGACCGTGGTTCGCCCAGGTGGTTGGATCATGGTTGGACCATGGTTTGAGCGTGGTTGGACAGGGTCGTTTTGGTTCACTAATTGTCTGAATTATTGAATCAGAATTAGTGCTGTATGTGTTGATATATGATAAAGCATTAGTGGTAGACAAGATAATGGGAATCATAATCATGATAGTTGGTGGACCATTATGTTGGCCATTATCTCTATTACTTTATGCATTAGTAGAGGTGGGTAATCAGATTATCTTGAGCTTGCATTCTGAGTTTTTCAGACTTGTAAGAACACACACACACACCCCTTTCTTTGAGAAAGAAAGAAAACACCAAAAACACAAGTTCTAGCTCCCTGAAATCTGCAGCTAGCACTGTTGTTCGGGAGTGCTCGGGTTGGTAATCGTGAGATGATTTCCGGCTAGTTATCGACGGTTCGTTTGGATACCGTAGAGGAGCAGAATTTTTGTCCGGTTCTTGCTGATTTAACTAAACAGTTGAGTGAAAGATCTCAACCATTTCCAGGCACGATTTTTGTTATTCGGTTTACTCTGTTTCACATGGATCCTCCATGAGTACCGGGTCTTTCCGCTGCATTTTGATTGTCAAGTTTCCATGCCCGGTTACTTACAGTGGTAGCGGAGCCTCTTGTGAAACGCTAAACCAAATTAGATGTTCATCTTGTTATATGTGATATAGCATAAACATGATAGTATATGTGATATGTTGAATTCATTTGCATATGTGATATGTTGAATTTCAATTTTGTATACATGATACATGTTTAGGTTGGTGTTTGTCAATAGTGTTTTGACAATGAACGCTTGATTGGTATGTGACATCAATCAAGGTGTTCTTGGCAGTAAGTCGAATGAGTTCGACAAGGAAAAATCGATTGTCGGTTTTTGTATGGAACGATTGTCGTTCTAGTACAACAAGGCCAAAACATCGATGTTTATGAGACAAACATCGATGTTCACATGAGTTTTGCCTTGGCTGGATCTTCCAAACATCGATGTTGTGTGACAATTATCGATGTTCTAATGAAGATTGGCTTTGGCAGAATCTCAAAAACATCGATGTTCAAGAGTTAAACATCGATGTTCTCATGTCGAGTGGCCTTGGCAGAATGGATTGAACATCGATGTTCAGGATTGAACATCCATGTTCTTGAGTACTGTCAAGTTGGTTTGAGACTCCAAATTCTCAAACATTGATTTTTAAAAGTTAGACATCGATGTTTAAAAGTACTGCCAGAAATCTTGAACTTTCATAACTCTAAAAACATCGATGTTCAAGAGTTAAACATCGATGTTCTTGAGCTCTGCCAAATAGTTTGGAGTTTCAGATTCTCAGAAACATCAATGTTCAGATCAAGACATCGATGTTCTTGAGTACTGCCAAGTAGTTGGGAGAATCAGATTCTCAAAACTAAGAGTGATGTTTTTTCTTGTTTTCAATCTTTTCAAATGACGGTGCTTACCCAATTTGATGCCAAGATTAAAACCTTAAGGACTGATAATGGCATAGAATACTTGGATAGACGGTTTCAAAGCTATTTACAATCTTATGGCATTGTTCATCAAACCAGTTGTCCTTACACTAGTGCACAAAATGGTGTTGCCGAATGGAAAAATCGGCATCTTTTGGAAGTGGCTCGATCTCTCTTATTTACCAGGAATCTCCCTAAATCCTATTGGGGTGATGCCGTTCTTACTGCAGCTTACCTAATCAATTGCATGCCCCTTAGAGCCCTCAATTTTAAGGCTCCTTTAGAGCTCCTACTAGGTGAGACTGCCTATATTGTTCTCCCTAAAATTTTTGGATGTGTGTGTTTTGTTCATACACATAATGTTGGAAAGTTAGACCCTCGAACTCTTAAGTGTGTCTTTATTGGATATTCTCCAATTCAGAAAGGTTATCGATGTTACCATCCTCCTTCTCGCAAAATTTTTGTCAGTATGGATGTCACCTTTAGAGAGTCTGAGTCTTATTTTCCTTCCACCCAAATACCTCTTGAAGGGGAGAACAGTTATGACCATGAGGTATTAGTTCCTACTCCAGAAACTTTAGATGATTCTATTTTTTGGGACCTTCCTAGCTAGGGGGAGGAGACTGTAGGTCGTTTGGATAGACCTGTTTTGTTGGTATACTCAAGGAAAAATGCTATGAAAGAGGCCATCATGCAACCGTCTCCTTGCCAAGAATCTTCTCCTGCTGTTGAATCTCCTGGTGAGTTATCTCCCCCATTAATCCATTGGATTTACCCATTGCTCAAAGAAAAAGGGTTAGAACTTATACCAAACATTCTATCTCTAACTTTGTCTCTTATGATTCATTGTCTCCTTCCTACAGAGCCTGTGCCTTGTCTATTTCTTCTGTGTCTATTCCCCAGGATTGGAAATAAGCAGTCCAAAATCCAAGATGGAAGGAAGCTATGGTTGAAGAAATGAGAGCTCTACATAAAAATCAGACATGGGATCTGGTTGATTATCCTTCTGATAAAAAATTAGTTGGTTGCAAATGGGTATTTACAGTAAAGCACAAAGCGGATGGTTCAATTTAGAGATATAAAGCAAGATTGGTAGCAAAACGATTCACTCAGACTTATGGGGTGGATTACCAAGTGACATTTGCTGCAGTTGCTAAAATGAATACCATCAGAATCTTGTTATCCTG
This sequence comes from Turnera subulata, assembly GCA_028386065.3. Taxonomy (NCBI): domain Eukaryota; kingdom Viridiplantae; phylum Streptophyta; class Magnoliopsida; order Malpighiales; family Passifloraceae; genus Turnera; species Turnera subulata. The sequence continues at coordinate 20,848 of JAKUCV010006339.1, forward strand.
TGCAGCCAACCTTGATTGGGATTTGCAGCAGTTTGATATGAAAAATGCTTTCTTGCATGGAGACTTAGAAGAAGAGGTTTATATGGAGAATCCTCTAGGATTTTGAGATGAAAACACTCAAGGAAAGGTCTGTAGGCTGAAAAAGGCTCTATATGGGTTGAAACAATCTCCTAGGGCATGGTTTAACAGATTTAGTAAAGCCATGTTCTATTTTGGTTATCAGCAGAGTAATGCCGATCATACCCTATTTTTTAAGCATGACAGGGGTAAGATTACTCTTCTTATTGTTTATATTGATGATATTGTAATGACTGGAGATGATACATAGGAGATGTTTCGTCTAAAAAGGCAGTTAGCACAGGAATTTGAAATCAAGGAGCTTGGGAAGTTATAATATTTCCTAGGTATTGGAGTAGCGAGACCTATAAAGGGAATCTTTATTTCCCAAAGGAAGTATATTTTGGATCTTTTGGAGGAAACAGGAATGCTAGGTTGTAAACCAGTAGAATCACCTATTGAAAGCAATCATAGAATGCAAGCAGGTGTTGGAAAAACAGTGGATAAAGAACGGTATCAGAGACTTGTTGGAAAGCTCATTTACCTTTCACACACTAGACCAGACATAGCATATGTTGTCAATGTTGTGAGTCAATTCATGCATGATCCTCGAGATTCACATATGCAGGCTGTTTTTCGCATACTCAGGTATTTAAAGTCTGCATCGGGTAAAGGACTCTTGTTTTCCAAGCATGATCATTTTCATATAGAAGCATTCATTGATGCTGACTGGGCTGGATCACCAGATGATAGAAGGTCTACAACTGGTTACTGTACACTTGTTGGAGGCAACTTGGTCACTTGGAGAAGTAAAAAACAGAGTGTGGTTTCTAGATCAAGTGCTGAAGCAGAATATAGAGCTATGGCACAAGGGGTTTGTGAGCTCTTATGGCTGAAGAAGTTGATGGAGGAACTGAAGTTATCTCAAAACAACAAATTATCTCTTTATTGTGGCAACAAAGCCGCTTTCAGTATAGCACACAATCCTGTGCAACATGATCGAACGAAGAATATTGAGATTGATCGGCACTTCATCAAGGAGAAGTTAACATCTGGAGTTCTTGACATCTTCCATGTCTCTTCAAATAATCAATTGGCTGATGTTTTTACGAAGGGACTTGAAAACAAGACTTATCATCGGCTAGTTTGCAAGTTGGGCATGTGTGATATCTTTGCACCAACTTGAGGGGGAGTGTTGACCAACATTTAAATTCTCCACCGCCTCACTTTTCCATCGTCTTTAGTATTTCTATTCCTAGTAGGATTAGTAGTAGTATGGACTAGTATAAATAAAATATGTCCCTAGTATTTTATCATAAGAAATAAAGAGACAGTTTTCATTTCACAATTTCTTCACATCGACTTTGGGATACCATAATCCAAGTGGTGGTGTACCTTTTAAGTACTTAAAAATGCGTTTTATGGCTCTAAGATGAGATTCTTTAGGACAAGATTGAAATCGAGTATATAGACATACACTAAACATGATGTCAGGTCTGGTAGCAGTAAGATACAGAAGACAACCTATCATGCCTCGATACATCTTGATATCAACATCCTTACCATTCTCATCCTTGTCAAGTTTAGTCGATGTACTCATAGGCGTAGGACTAGATTTGGTGTCATCCATACCAAATCTCTTAAGCAACTCACGAATGTATTTTGCTTGATTTATGAAGATGCCACCATCAACTTGTTTGACTTAAAAATCCCAAGAAATATGTGAGTTTACCCATCATACTCATCTCTAACTCACTATGCATAAGTTTCTCAGAGTCCTTACAAAGAAGAACATTAGTAGCACCAAATAGTATATCATCAACTTATATTTGCACAATGATCACATCATCTTTGCATGTTTTGACAAATAAGGTGGAATCAACTTTACCTCTCCTAAAACCATTAGACACAAGATAAGAACTTAGTCTATTATACCATGCCCTAGGAGTTTGTTTTAGTCCATATAAAGCCTTTTTAAGCTTATAAACATAATCAGGATGATCATGACATTCAAAACCTAGTGGTTGTTCAACATAGACTTCTTCCATGATAATGTCATTTAAAAATGCACTCTTAACATCCATTTGATATAATTTAAATGATCTAAATGATGCAAAGGCAAGTAGCATGCGAATGGATTCTAACCTAACAACAGGAGCAAAGGTCTCATCATAGTAATTGCCTTTTTCTTGATTATAACCTTGTGCAACTAACCTGGCTATGTTTCTTAGCACAATACCGAATTCATCAAGCTTGTTTCTGAATACCCACTTTGTTCCAATGATAGGGTGTTCAAATGGTCTAGATACTAGCTCCCACACATCACTTCTTCTAAACTAATTTAATTCCTCTTGCATTTCATTGACCCAAAATTCATCTTGGATGGCTTCATGTGTGTTCTTGGGATCAATTTGTGACAAGAATGCAAGGTGTGTGTTCACATTCCTTAAGGATGACCTTATGGTTACTCCTCTAGTAATGTCACAAAGAATAGCATTAGTTGATAGTCCTCTAGGTTCTCTGACGTTTTGAGGAGTGCGTTGTGAAGTTGAAGCACGTGAAGTGACAATTGGTTTTTCAAAAACCAGATCTGGCAGATTGTCATGTTGTTGTTGTGATGCTTCATCTGGAACCAATACAGGTAGTTCTTCATCTATTTCTTCAGATAGAATATCAATGTTAATAACCTGTGGTTGCACATCAAGAGTACAACATTTATGGTTTCTTTAACAACCATATTTATCTTGTTGTAGACACGATATGCTTTACTGGTTGTAGAATAACCAAGGAAAATACCATCAGCAGATTTTGCTTCAAACTTATCCATGTTATTCTTTGTATTCAGAATATAGCATTTAGACCCAAAGACTCGAAAATAAGAAATATTTGGTTTCTTCCCATACCAAATTTCATAAGGTGTCTTTTCAATTATAGGACGCATAGAGACTCTATTTAAAATATAGCATGCTGTGTTCACACCCTCTACCCAAAAATATGCTGGTAACTTATGCTCATTAAGCATAGTTCTAGCCATTTCCTGCAAGGTTTGATTCTTCCTTTCAACAACCCCACTTTGTTGAGGAGCTCGAGGAGTCGAAAAAGTGTGCAATATGACACTTTGCTCACAGAATTGTTCAAAGGCATGGTTATTAAATTCTCCTCCATGATCACTTCTAATTTTTTAAATTTTATACCCTTTTTCATTTTGTAATCGTTTAACAAGAGTACTAAACTCATCACATGCATGATCCTTATGAGCAAGAAACATGACCCATGTATATCTAGAATAATCATCAACTATGGCAAAAACATATCTCTTACCACCTATACTCATTGTTCTCATAGGTCCAAACAAATCCATATGCAACAAATCAAGTGGTCTAGATGTAGAGATAGCATGTTTGGGTTTAAAGGAACTTTTAACCTGTTTACCAAGCTGACATGCATGACATGTAGCTTCTTTTTCATATTTGAGTGCGGGTAAACCTTTCACCAACATTTTGCTTGATAATCTGGATATGAGGTCTAAGTTGGCATGCCCTAGCCTTCTGTGCCACAAGGTTGGAGTTTATGTTCTTGCACTTAAACACTTAAGCTCAAGTTAGTAGTATTATCAAAGCATATAGAGTAGATATTTCCTTTTCTGGTACCAGTAAGTACCACATCCTTGTCTACCGAACTCACTAAGCATTTAGAAGCTTCAAAAGTGACATTAAAACCTTTATCACAGAGTTGATTCACACTAAGGAGATTATAATTAAGATTATCAACAAGCAAAACATGTTCAATAGATGGAGTAGAGTCAATGTTACCAAACCTAAGAATTTGTCTTTTGGACTTGTCCCCAAAAGTTACTTTTCCTCGGTATTTCATGGTCAGGGGTGAAAACATGGATATCTCTCTGGTCATATGCCTTGAGCATCCACTGTCTAGGATCCATTCATCCCTTGTCACCAGTAGAAAACGACTAGGTTTTAGGTACCTAAACTAACTTGGGTCCTGTGGGGTTAGATTTGGTTCCTTTCGGAACCCACACATATCTAACATTTTCATTTCTCTTTTTTGTCCAACAAGTCGTGATACCATGACCATCCTTTCCACAATAATAGTAAGTAATACATGAAGCATGATAATGTGTATGCATGTAATTCCTAGAAGAATGCGCATAAGTGTTTCTTCTAAACCTATGGGACTGCATACTACGATTTGGTTTTCTAAAAACCATATCTGGCCTATATGACATATTCTTTTTATATGGTTTTCTAACAACCTGATTTCACATACTTGACTTAGGAGCATAATGGTTCACATATTTAGGTGTACTAGCATTCCTAAGATATGAAGTGTCAGGTTTGTATGGCACACTAGATTACGCCCTAACAAACCGCACAGTAGGATTTGGTTTTTTAGAACCCAGAAGTGTAGCACCTATTCCTTCTTTTTGTGTAGAGCTTCGTTGCTGTCCTAACAACATATTCAGATTATTGGTACTACCAGTAAACTTCTCTAAAGATAATTTTAGATCAGTGACATGCTTCTCAAGAACATTTTTCTCATTTACAAGAACTTTACACATATCACTCTTACAAGTATATCCCTTTTCAAGTTCATCAGAAGCATTTTTTAGAGCAAATTTCTCAATTTTTAAAACATCACATACTTTCATAGCATTAGCATTAGCTAGCCTAAGTTTCTCACTTTCATTTTTATAGGATTCTTTATCAAATTCAAGCAAATCAATCTTCTTCTTATACTCCTTATTTTTCTTAACTACTTGCTTGTATTTGGTATGCAATTCTTCAAAAGCATCAAGTAATTCTTCTATATTAAGATCAGTAGAATCTGTTAACTCATATTCTTCTTGGGCCACGAAGCAAAGGTTGGTTTCCTCCTCGGCATCAGAATCGGTATAGGAGTCTGAATCATCCCACGCAACCATTGTAACGCCCCGATTTTTACATAATTTTATTTATGGAATTTTTGGAATTTTTAATTCCAATTTTACCCTCGTGGGTTTTTCGGAGTTTTTGGACCTAAGGGTATTTAATTACCACGAATTATTAAGTTTATATCGGGTTCCTTCTTTATCGAGCCTTCGTTGGAGTTAAATCGGGCTTTAAGAGTCGAAACTCAAAGTTTGGTGTAGTTGGTCCAAAACTACGTAGTTTTGAAACAGTGGAAAAAAAAAAAGGAGGGTTGACTGGGCAGGCAGGGTTGACCGCACCCAAGTGAACGACAGGTCTTTCGACTTGGCCGGCCAAACCCTAGCCACCCTTCTCTTTTTCTTTTTCTTTTCTCCTTTTCTCTCCTCTTTCTCTCTTTTCTTCTCCCGTGCGCCGCTACCCCTTTTCTCCTTCTCTCATTCTCTCTCTCGTGTACCCTCAAGCCGCCGCCGCCGCCCGTTCATCATCTTCCTCTTCTTTTCTTTTCTTTCTTCGTCACCCTCGAGGCCAAGCACCGTCGTCACCACCTTTACCCTCTTCCCTTCTGTCTGCCTCGAGAGGAGTAGCTTAGGGGCTCGGTGTGGCGGGTTCTGGGCGAAACTCCCAAGGTGGATGTGAGTTCGTCGCCGTCGTTCGCTGGTAAGCCTCTTCCTGCGTTCTTCTTTCTCCTTTTCGTGTGCTTTTGGTCGATTGGTGTCTTATCGGGCTCTGTTTTGGCTGGGTGTCCCTCGGTGGCGGGTTTGTATTGTGGGTGTTTCGGGTTCGTTTTTATTGATGGCGGTTTGGGTGGTTCTTGTGCCGTGGACAGCGGGGTCTGCTGCGGGTTGTTGTTGTGTTCGCCGGAGCAGGTTTGCTGCAGGTGGTCGCTTCGGCCGGTAGTGTTGTTTAGAGCTGGAGGTGCGCGTTCTTGGACTCGGATCCCGTTGTTCCGATAAGTCCTCAATTCTCAATCTTCCTCTTTAGCTTGTATTGCTGATGTTCAAGTGATGGATTTTTGATTGTGTACCGTTTTTGCATCAGCGTGGTTTGGGGTAATTTCTGGAGGCCGTTTTCGGGTTGTTGCAGAATTCCAGCGAGGTTATGACCAGAATCCGGTGGGAGGTTACTGTTCCGGCAAGCCAAGGTTCAGTTCCGGCAGAGCGGAATTCTTCTCCGTCAATAAGGGTATCTTTTCTGATGATGATATGTATTAATTCCTTCACGCACGGGCGTGTAATATTATTAGACAAGTATTAGCGATGTAACGGGAAAAACCGGGATTTAGTGGATACCGTGCGCGGGGAGAGGATGGCACGTGGCCGGAAAATTTCCGACGTGCGTAGTATCTTTAGGTCGGATGACCTTGGGCTCGGGTATGTCCTTGGTGTGGGAGTTAGAGAAATCGGGCCCAAGCCCAATCATGTTAGACCTATAGGACTTAAGTGATTTTGATGAGAATGGGCTTTGAGCCCTAAGGAAATTCTAAGGCTTGGAGGTGGACTTAAAGACATGGGCTTTAGGCCCAAGATTGTTTTGGGTAAAGGTACGGGTTGAATGGTTTGGGCTTTTGGCCCAATGAGGATGTAGGTTTTGACCCTATTGATATTTGGACTTAAAGTTTGTGAACCTTAGGCCCGTGGCTTGGAAATACCGTTTTGGTGAGTGAGAGTAGACTGGTCGGGCTAGACTTTAACCCACGGTTGCATTGCACAAGCATGCATAATTTATTTATTGTTGAATATCTTTGTGAGACATGGTGTCTATGTGTATAGGCACGAGACATAATTCAGGAGCGGCTGGTACTAGTGGTGGACAGACGGAGCGCCATCATAATTGAGGTGACTCTATAAGACTTATATACTTGTATGCGAATACTTGTTGGTATGGTTAGGTAGTACTGCTTGCTGAGTATGCTTCATACTGTTGACTGTGTTGTGTACCTGGATG
>JAKUCV010006339.1:31312-49863 GCA_028386065.3 Turnera subulata
TTCATTGATGATATTCTGGTCTACTCGAGGAGTAAGGCCGAGCATGAGGAGCATTTGAGACTGGTGTTGCAGAGACTGCGGGAGAAGCAACTTTATGCCAAACTCAGCAAATGCGAGTTTTGGTTGGATGAGGTGGCTTTTCTCGGGCATATAGTGTCGGGAGAAGGTATTAAGGTAGACCCGGCCAAGGTTAAGGCGGTTATGGAGTGGGAACCACCGAAGAATGCATCTGAGGTGCGGAGTTTTCTTGGACTTGCTGGTTATTATCGCAGGTTCATTGAGGGTTTTTCCCTGATAGCGGGTCCCATGACTAAGCTGTTGAGGAAAGATTGCTCTTATGTGTGGGATGATCGTTGCCAGCAGAGTTTTGAGGAGCTGAAGAGTCGGTTGACTTCTGCACCAGTGTTGACAGTTCCTAGAACCGGTATGGAGTACACGGTGTTTAGAGATGCTTCTGGTTTGGGTTTGGGTTGTGTGTTGATGCAGGAGGGTCGGATGATTGCCTATGCTTCTAGGCAGTTAAGGACTCATGAGAAGAATTATCCAACCCATGATTTGGAGTTAGCTGCTGTGGTCTCTGCTTTGAAGATCTGGAGACATCATCTTTTTGGGGAGAAGTGTCAGATTTTCACGGATCACAAGAGCTTGAAGTACATCATGACCCAAAGAGAGCTCAATATGAGGCAGAGGCGTTGGATCGAGCTCCTGAAGGATTATGATTGTACTATCGAGCTGTCGGCCACTTGTTTGTTGGTGGTTTTCTTTGTCGGAACTTACTGTTATTTAAACTATAAATATATGATTATATTTGGGCATACGCCCTGGGGAGCTGGCCAGTCGCTACCGCGCCCGACGCACACAGTAGAGGGCCCTTAATAATGATAAGGATGTAATAACCAGATAACTCACTTAACACTTGTATGTGTGGTATTCGACACATGTTGATTGTGTGTGTGTATACTTGTGCTCTTGGACTTACTCACCCTACGAGCCTGTCTTCGTGTGCCTGTATGTTTGTCTATATTGTACATTCAGTAGGCGACTCATATAAATCGCCACCGTGGTTTTACAGATCATTAGTAGCGTGTTGACCGTTGCTCTTTTCTCGGGTATCAGACTCTTGCATTTCAGCAGGTAGCTGCATTTCCTTCCTGGTGGATCCATAAAGTTGACTCATATATGTTTTACACTTGTCATTGACATTATTGTTATTTTTCCGCTGCGTTTTATTGTCGGGATACTGTTTTGGTTTTCTTGGATTTTAATCAGTTGTTGTTCCGGTAGATATAACCGGTGTTATATTGGCTAGTTAAGCCTGGTTTATACTTGACTCTTGTATCCTGAAATTTATTTTTGGTTACTCTGAGATTATGAGTTGATGCTTTTACACAGAGTTTAGCATCCCTGGTTTTAATGGCATTTTGGTCATTATATAATTGTTATATTTTGTATTATCGTTTTTGGGATGCGGTCGTTTCAACCATATCCTTCTTTCCCTTGGTTTTTGAAAAACCAGATCGGTCCTTCTTATGATAAGGACACTCAAACTTGATATGGCCTGGACGATAGCAGCCAAAGCACACCAATGAGTCTTTCTTGGGCTCCTCAGCTTTTGTGACCATAAGATTTTTCCCTTCAAGTTGATTCTTCATCTTAAGATACTTTGCGAATCTTCTAGTGAGGAGAGCCATATCCAAGTCGCCATAATCTTCATTAGGTTCCTGAACCTTTAATATGACATCCTTCCTCTTTGGTTCAATTACCTTTAATGCGACATCCTTCCTCTTTGGTTCAATTTTGTCACCGTGACAAATTAGCTTGCCAATAAGCTCATCATAGGATAGTAAATTCAAGTTTTGAGCATCCTCAATGGCAATCACTTTAGGTTCCCATTCTTTGGGAAGTGACCTTAGATTCTTTGCAACGTTTTCTCTATGCGTCATCACTTTTCCAAGTGATGCAAGGTTGTTGCAAAGTATAGTATAACGAGTATCCATAGCATGTATGGTTTCTCCAGAATCCATTTGAAAAAGCTCATACTCTTGCATCAAGCGATTGAGCCTTGATTCATTGACTTGATTTGTGCCTTCATGAGTGATGCACAATAATCTCCAGATTTCATGAGCGGTTTCACAAGATCTAACTCTTTGAAACTCACTCTCATTAATTCCGCATAGTAGAGCATTTTTTGCTAGAGCATCAAGCTTTGCTCTCTTCATTTCATCATCAGTCCAGAAATGCATATGATTATTTGGCCTGTTGTAAGGATTCTGGACAATGTGCCACATCTTAATGTCTTTTCCTTCAAGGAAGATCTTCATGCGAAACTTACAATAGTCAAAGTTTGCCCCTTCAAAGTATGGTACCTTGTTGACGCTTGTACCCTTGAAAGCCATGATCTTTGTCTCTAGATTTTACTCCTTTGAACTGAGAACGCAGCTCCGCTACCAATTGTAGGCCCAAAAGTGCCTAAGAGGGGGAGGTGAATTAGGCCTCAAAAATTTTTTCGGACAGAAAGAATTGGTTTTTGGGATACCAAATCTCTGCGGGCAGATTTGGTTTTTGAGATACCAAATCTGTTAAGTACTTAGCGAGTGTATGGAGTAAGAAAGCGAGCAGAGAGGGAGTAGAAAATAATGAACACAGTGATTTAGAGTGGTTCCCCCTCACCAGGTACTCCATTACCTAAAGGTTTCTTCATTTAGGATTTGAAAACACTCACTATACTTAGGTTTTTGTGGGATCAACCTTAACCGTTACAAACACAAGCTTTTCTAGGCTAAGCTCGAACCTTGACAAGCTTTTCACACGGTAAGCTCTAACCTACACAAAATTTTTACAGGCAAAGCTTGAACCTACCCTCAAATCTAATCCTGGACTTGAGTACCCAGCAAAACTAAACTAAGCCTTGCTTACAAATTGCCCCTTGTAATAGTTACGCACTGTAAGCAGAAAAACTAGATCAAATACCAAATCTTTTAAGCTCAAGTATACACTCAGAATATGCTCAATAGAAGAGATCATCTTCTAGAGGTATAAACGTCCCTCTTTATAGGATCTGAGTATGGGGGCTAAGCTCCTACAACGGCATGATGCACATGAAATATGCATAGTTTTAAACAAGAATTTAGATATATTTGCTCTCAATTCATCAGGGTTATACACCTTACTTTGCATTATTTTATCACATTTCCTTAAATTATGTCCCTTACTGCATGATTAGTGATTCCAGGTGCATTTTGAAGAATCTTGGAGATCTTATTGGAGAATTCGAAGAAACAGCCTCTGCCACAGCATGAGCCTGTTTCGAGCTTGTTGTTCAATGCAGAATCGGTAGAGAGCCACGAATCCCCCTCCAATCACAAAATTTCCACTGGATTTCACCACCTTTGGTCCACAAAGCCATCATGCCACCACATCAATCGCAAGAGGAGCTGAATTTAATTGCAGGGAAGAATGGAAAGAGATTGCACACAGCCTCACCACAGGCCCAGTTCAGGCACGGCCTGTGGAATCTGCAGATGACCAGAAAAGGCGAAGAATGAATTTAAAACTCAGCCATTTGCAAAGCTTCACCACTTGCAAAATTTTCAACTCTGCAATCATAACCTGAGCATTTCAAAAGACTTTATGCATGGTAAATAGGCAATAATCATTTTACCCAAAGAATATTGCACTTAAACAACTATTATCCTCCCCAAAATTCTTCTAAAACCTGCAGATCTGAAGAGTTCATCCCATCGGCAGGCCTCCCATGGTACCTTATCTTGAGGAGCAAGATAGGCAACTGAAACTCAACTTGCCCAACTTCCATACCTTCTAGCAAGTGGGAGAAGAGAGAAGAAGAGGATCCACGCCTATAAATAGGAAGGAGGAAGGAAGAACTAATCATCGAATTCACCCTCAATCAAACACCCATAAATGTTGCAGAAGTTCTGGAATAAAGGGTTCAAGGGGAGACACAATTCTGCACCCTTTTCTGGGCAGAAATCGTGTTGTTCCTAACCTTTAGTTTGTTCCAAACACTATGCTATCGTTTACCCCCTTCGTTTCTGTAATTCTGAGCATGAATTAAACAACCCCTCTTAGGTTGAAGGGGTGAAGCATGTCTCTGTTCTTATTGCAATAAATTGCTCATCTTATGTTCTTATCCCGTTTTTCTTGTTTTGGTTGTTGCAAACTTGCTCCATGTCTGAGTCTTGATCAAACCCATGCATGATTATAGGTAGCTAGGTGAAGGTCCAAAAGGAGAAATCATAGTTGCTGGAACAACAACAACTAATCCTTAGTTCTTAGTTTTGACAGAAGTTAGGAACTAATTTAGGAATTAGCCTCAACACCAAATCTTAATCCCCTGGTTTGACCGATGCGAAAGCATTAGGATGAGTGAGAATCTTGGGAGGAACCTGTGAGTGAAAACTAGTGGGTTCAGTATAGGTTGAGAGTGCCTGCAAGAACTATTCTTATAATCAATTTTGTGTTGTCCATAGGCTCAACCACAGGCACAGCACTGGCTCAGCCTGTGGCAGCATAGTCGAAAAGAAAATACCATTACAAACTGATTCTTGATTAACTTTTGAAAAGCCTGCTCATAATCAAGTAGCAGCTTGGTGAAGGACCGAAAGGAGAAGCCAAGTGTGCTAGACCTACAATAGTCAGCCTTCACTCCCTAGCCATTCGAAAGAAGATAGGGAGAGACTGTGGGTACTTAGCACCAGCTCCAAATTTCACCTCTAAGTGGACGTCTATTCTAGTGATAGAGGGTAGATTGAAGCTTGGGGAACTATCAATAAGATCGAAAGTTGTTGGTAGTGCACTAGGTTGGGAGCCCCTTCAAGACATCTTATTAACCACAGGGCGTCAAATAGGCTCAGCCTGTTATGATGCTGTTGAGCAATTTAGAGCATAAAAGTAGGGCATGTGAATCTCGGATGCCTAAGACTTCACTTAATCTGATCTTTTCCTACTTCAATTCTGTTCTTACTTTATACTCTCTTGCCTAATTTATATTTCAAATACTATTTACCCAAAATCCACTTTTGTTTAATTGTTTCAAGCCTAATTCATCTAATTAAAGTGTAACAGGCTCAACCCAGTCCCTGTGGATACGACCTTGATAAAGTACTACAACTACCCTATGCACTTGCAGGAACCATTTGTGACAGTAGATACGACATCAAGTTTTTGGCGCTGTTGCCGGGGACTAGCGCTTGATTCTATTGCTTTTAATTGATTTGTTAGGCTTTATATTACTTACCCCCTTTCCTTTTTACAGGTTTGGAGTTTTCAGGTTCAAACCAGGAGCAAGCAGCCAGCTCTAATCTTCCATCAGGAGATAGAAAAGACAACCCGCCAAATTCGCAAGCAGAACAAAGAAAAGCAACAAAACATGGCGCACAGACCTAACGAAGGAGCGCATTAGGGCATTGAACAGGCTCAGCCTGCTCGAACCTACATACCCATATCCTAGCTTCTACAACCACCAACCACCATCATCCACAACAGCATAGCCATTCCAGATGTAGATGCTCCATATGAGATCCGTACCAACTTGTTGAGCATGCTCGAAAGGCGTACCTTTGGAGGGACACCCTCTGAAGATCCAAACTCACACTTGCAAAACTTCCTGCGGGTGTGCAGTACTGTGAACATAGCAGGGATGACCAAGGAGCAGCTGTACGTGAGAGTATTCCCATTCTACTCAAAGATACAACATTCGAATGGTTTAACAACCATGAAGCAAGCCATTTCACTGACTGGGACAGTCTAGTCAGAGCTTTCTTGAAGGAGTACCATCCCTCCAGTAAGGCAGCAAGTTTGAGGCAGCAACTTATTGGTTTCTCTCAAAGCTGTGATGAATCAATTCAAGATGCTTGGGAGCGATTCAAATGACTACTGAGGAGATGCCCAAACCATCGAATTGATGAGGCCGTGCAGCTTGAACAGTTTTACTGTGGCCTATGTGATGAAGATCAGAACGCCCTGGACAAAATGGCCAATAGTGCATTCTTGGACAAGGATTATAATGACGGAGTCGCCATTCTTGAAGCCCTGTCCAAGAGGAAGACCCAAGTCAGATGAGTCAAATCCTCTGGAATAATTGGTATAGACAGAGTGACCAAGCTAGAGGCAGAGATAGAAGCCCTAAGAAAGCAACTAGGGGCTGCTCAAGTCAATACAGCCTCAGCTACAGTCCCAAACTGTGAAGGCTATGGAGGAGCTCACGGTACATCCAATTGCCCACTTTTTGCCAAATATGATTATGAACAAGCTCACTACATCCACCAGAAGCAGGGCCCGTATGGAAACACTTACAATCCATCCTGGATTAGCCACCCAAACTTCTCTTGGAAGGGACCAACCGAGGAGAGGATTCCATAACAGGCCCAGTACCAAAGACAAAACCAGGGAGGGAAGCCACAGTACCAAAAGTAGAATCAAGAAGAACAGCAAGGCAACAACTCTAACATAATGAGCATGCTGTAATCCATCCTGGAGAACCAGAATAAAATGAGCGAGGAGATCAATCAAATCAAATCCCACAACAGAATCCTTAAAAATCAAATAGCACAACAGGGCACACTGTCAACTAGCTAGCAAAGAGCTCTTCCAGGAAACCAAGAGAGAATCCAAGGATTCAACATTGCAACACTGTGATGCTTCGCAGTGGGAGAGAATTAAGAGAGACAGTGCCAAAACTGCCAGAAGCTGTGGAGAAGATCAAGGAACCAGCATCAACTTCCAACTTGGAACAAATAGTGCAGAGACAGGCTGAGTCTGTGACTAAGCCTATTAGCACAAAAAGAGCTGAAAAACAGCCTCAGACTGTTCTGCCTTATCAATCTCCTCTCCCATACCCAGAGGTGTACCACAAATCCAAGCTGGAGAAGCAATTCAGTAAGTTCAAGGAAATATTGAGTAAGTTATATGTTAATGTTCCTTTCAGTTATGTGGTTACACAGATGCCTTCATATACCAAGTTCCTCAAAGAAATTCTGACAAGGAAGAGAACCATTGATGATATTGAGACTGTAGCTATGACAGCACAGGGGAGTGCTCTCATTCAACACCATCCACCTAGAAAATGTTCAGACCCAGAAAGTTTCACAATACCTTGTAACATTGGGGACAAGAAAATTGAAGGTGCCCTATGTGATCTAAGAGCCAGTGTCAGCCTGTTACCACTTTCCATCACTCAAGGCATGGACCTTGGAAATATCAAGACCACAAGGATGAAAACCCAACTTGCTGACCGCTCACTTGTGTGTCCTGTGGGAGTATTAGAGGATGTTCCCTTAAAGGTTGGTGATTTTTATATCCCTGTTGATGTTGTGGTCATATATATGGATGTCCATACACCTATCATTTTAGGGCGACCTTTTCTTGCCATGGCTAGGGCATTGATTGATGTTGAGGAAGGAAGGGTGACACTGAGAGTTGGAGAAAATACAATGAATTTCAATATGCTCCAGGCCCCTAAGTCAGATTTGAACTTGAACTCCTGCTGCCAGATTGACAGTGTTGACGATAAAAATAAGCCAAGACAAGCCCAGCCTGTCCACCAGCCTGCACAGCAGCAGCCACCTATCAATCAAACTGGAGCTGATAATTTTGCACCAAATATTGAGATAAAACCTCTCCCTCCAGAATTGAATGAAGTGCATTTGGATATGAATGGGAACATCATAGTTTACAAGGAGAGAACCATAAAAAGGCACAATGGTCAAAACATCAAGCGCGCTTTCAAGAAGGAAGACCAAGTCCTTTTCCGGGGTACAAGACGATCCAAGTGGTCTGGTCCATTTACTATTCTTCATTGTTTCCCTCATGGAGAGATGGAGATTGATGGTGACGAGGTCAGTCCATTCATAGCCCATCGAAGGAGGTTGAAACTTTATCACCCTACCATGGGCGTTTTCAGGGAGATTCAACCTCGCCAAAATCCACCTCCCAACTAGCAAAATGAGGGAGTGTCCAGCTAAAAGACGTAAAAGAAGCACACACTTGGGAAAACCCCAAGTGTGGTAATTTCCAAGGGTTCCTTACTTAACTTTCTTTTGGTTTGTTTTGTTTTTCATTTGTGTGTTTTCTTTTGTTTTTAATTGTCAGGCGCTGCAAATCGAAGGAGGAAGGAATCATCAAGTCAGAAATTTGTCAGGGAAGTTCTTCTATACCCTTTTTAATAGCTAGCTTCAATAATTTTTGCAAAAAGGAGTATTTTGATGCTTACACAGGCTCACCACAGCCTCACCACAGGCTGAGCCTGTGTCGACTTCCACCTTAATCCTGCAGCACTTGATCATCTAGTCTAGAATAACCTAACCCCACAACACATGACTTGACTTTCAGTTTGGGGTATTTTTGTGCTAATGTATCTTAGACTAGCGCTTTTGTCTTTTGATTTTTGGTAGTGTGTTTTTTTTCTTTGTGTGACTTTGTTTTTGCATCACACCCTATTTTAGTTTTGATTCTGCAATGAGGACACTGCAAGTTTTTCAGTTTGGAGTATTTTAGGGTGCAATTTTGCTATGTACTTTCCAGTGTTCATGCAATGTAATTTCAATTTTTATCTATTTTCATTATGTTTCTCCCAATGTGAGCCTTTCTTTATATTTATGCACTTTCTCTTGTTCTATTTAATTCTACTCAGATTCTAATCTCAAGACTTGGACCAAGAATAATCAAGCAACTGCATTTCATGAACACTATCAGATGAGAAGGATCTTGTTAAAGAATTTTCTAAACAAAACAGGCTCAGCCTGTTTATCATAGAACAGGCCATTACTTCTGTCAAGGCGAAATTTAAGCAAAGTCTACAAGCAAGGAAAGGATCTAGGCTATCTTTGGCACATCAAATAGACTACACCAACCCACACCTCACGCAAACCCTTGCAACCCCATTTGAGCCGATTATGATGGCCCTATTTCATTCATTCACCCTGCACATCCCACCTCAACCATTTGCAGCCATGAGCAGGGGCACAAACTCCTTCAAACAGCCTCACCCTGTCGATGAGCCTGTGAGCAAGATTCGATCAAGCTTAGAAAATGAGACTGCCCATACTCAGCCGATACAAAGATTAGAATACCACCAGATGCGTGTACTCCCTCCTCCCTTGAAAAATAGAAAGAGAAAAAGAAACATATGGAAAGAAGAAAAACAAAAGAAAGAAAAGAACAACAATAATAAAGAAAGGGAGGAAGGACAAGGGCAACATCTGGAAAATCATATGATTACACCAAGAATTACTGAAGCATTGGGACCTAGTTGCTAAACAGCATGAGATCTCAGAAAACACAAGCAGCCCCTACACTGTCTCAGGCTGTTCATAAACAAGAACAAAAGAATCGAGTTCACAAGCCATTGACCCATGCGCATTCCATCCACCCTCCTTTGACAACCCTCACCCAACCTCAATACAATACAGATAAAGTCCTAGTGATCCTAGCTTGTGACTTATGCAAATTAGTGGAGACAAGAGGTAATGGTCTGCATATGAGGTATTGTTTTTCACTTTTTTAGTCTTTAACAGGGTCCCTTAAATGGCAGAAGGAATGGAGGCCAGTTGCAGAATTATTGTTGTGATTTTTATGACAAAAATTACTGACAAGGAATTTGGTTGGAATCAACTGCAGTTTTGAAGAAAAATAAGAGGATGCCTGAATTGGGACATTACAAGGAAGAAACCTAGTGAAAATTTGATACATTGGAATTGTCTTTACTTCCTTTCAAAATCATGCCCCATTTTCTCTACTTTTTGTTTGCTTGAGGACAAGCAAAATCTTCAGTTTGGGATATTTTGATGCACATGAAATATGCATATTTTTAGGCAAGATTTTAGATATATTTGCTCTCAATTCATCAGGGTTATATGCCTTACTTTGCATTATTTCATCATATTTCCTTAAATTCCGTCCCATACTGTATGATTGGTGATTCCAGCTGCATTTTGAAGAATCTTGGAGATCTTATTGGAGAATTTGAAGAAACAGCCTCTGCCACAGCATGAGCGTATTACGAGCCTGTTGTTCATTGCAGAATCGATAGAGAGCCACGAATCCCCCTCTAATCACAAGATTTCCACTGGATTTCACCACCTTTGCCTTGATCCACAAAGCCATCATGCCACCACATCAATCGCAAGAGGAGCTGAATTCAATTGCAGGGAAGAATGGAAAGAGATTGCACACAGCCTCACCACAAGACCAGCACAGGCTCGGCCTGTGGAATCTGCAGAAGACCAGAAAAGGCAAAGAATGAATTTAAAACTTAGGCACTTGCAGAGCTTCACCACTTGCAAAACTTTCAACTCTGGAATCATAACCTGAGCATTTCAGAAGACTTTCTGCATATGAAAGAGGCAATAATCATTTCACCCAAAGAATATTGCACTTAAACAACTATTATCCTCCCTAAAATACTTCTAAAACCTGCAGATCTGAAGAGTTCATCCTATCAGCATGCCTCCCATGGTACCTTATCTCGAGGAGCAAGAGGGGCAACTGAAACTCAACTTGCCCAACTTCCATACCTTCCAGCAAGTAGGAGAAGAGAGAAGAAGAGGATCCACGCCTATAAATAGGAAGGAGGTGTAAGTTTCCGTAAGCAATATGACATTCATATAGCACGAAGAACACGCAGCGGAAACACGGAAACTAAAACAAGAACCACATGTGAAGCAACATAAACCGTATAACAAAATTTCGTACCTGTAGGATTAGGATCTTTCACCTAATTGCTGGAACGAATCGTCTAGACCAAGACAAAGGCTGGAACGAATCAGTTAGAGCCAGACAAAAGCCTCGCCCCTCTACGGTATCCACACGAACCGTGATCGACTTGAAATCGTCACACGAATCAAGTCTCGAGCACTCTCGGACTGGGTGCTAGCAGCAGAAATCGGAAGCTTGTGTTTTGTGGTGTTTTTCTCTTCAAACTTTCACAAAGAAGAAGAGAGGTGCAGGAGGATGTGTATCACGTTTTTGGCTCTCAAAAACTGAAGAGAAGAGATGAGGATGATGCAAATGATCTGATCAATTAGCCACTCAAAACCCCCACTCAATAAGCATGATTGATTAGTGTTAATGGCCAACACTTTGGCCCCATGATAATGACTTTCATTATTATGCTTCCACTAAAACACAACCAGTCATAAAACACTCCCAAAGCACTAAGTTTGACCCAATAATTCTGGTAATTAATAAGCCAAAACGATCCTGGTTCAACCATGGTCCAACCACGGTCCAATCAAGGTCCAACCACAAATCGGTCCAACCATGGTCCAACCACGGTTCGACCATCTGCTCGAATCAACGGTTCTATGTGTGTGACCCTGTAGGCACTTGTAACATCCGAAAATAATTGTAAAATCCCATTTTACAATTATAAGCAAAGAGCGGCGTCTAGCAACACATCATTGCTACCCGAACGACAAGATCAGTACTGATTCTCTATGCCTCGTAAGTATGTCATCGTCCCTTCGTCCCATTATCAAGATTAAACCGAGACATGGAATATGTCAATCTCATATATGTTTAATCTCGGTTTCTTGATCCTCGAGTTAACTGTGTAAAACGGATACCAATGATATCAACATATCATAATCCGAGCACGGCCGTGCATTTACAGTTCAACTCTATATGGGTCGGTCCAGTCCACAAGTTCTCCAACTTGTACCCGTATGTAGAATTCATATCACATATAAATTCTCAACATACGCTAGTCTTGATTTATTATTACAACCCATCCATAATAATAATCGACTAGGGACATTTAAGAATATGAAATATTCTAGGGTTATAAGTATGTGCAAGCGTTTATCTCATAAACGATACTTATTAGAATAACCTTAAAGTGTATGTAAATGACTATAAATAAACATCCATGATTGGCTTTTGGGCATATTACTAACAATCTCCCACTTGCACTAAAGCCAATCATCCATGTATCTTATACGTGTGGATCTAGCATGACCATCATGCTTCAGTTGCATGAGAAGATTAAACAATGTATCTGCTACATTGTTCCCAGAAGGAACTATACACAGCCTTAGTTGTAGAGTCGGTGGCTGTTCTTGCTTGGAACTCTTCCAGCTCACAGTACCACCTCCAAGACGAAACACATATCCTTGTTGCGATCTAAAATCATCCCTGTCAATTTGGAAGCTGGCATCTTTGTAACACTTTACAACAAGCCCATCAACGCTTCCGTAAACCAGGAATGCATCCTTAGTCTTCTCAAGTACATAAGGATATTTAACCGTTATCCAGTTACTTTCACCGGGATCAAATTGGCATCTGCTTGTGACACTCAAAAGCATAAGTGACATCCGGCCTAGTACATTGCATGGCATATATGATAGATCCTATTGCAAACGCATAAGGAATCTAACCCATCCGCTCTCTCTCCTTAGTCATACTAGGATACAGATTCTTTGAGAGAGCTATGCCATGTGACATGGGCAAGAAACCGTTCTTGGTATCTTTGCATGCTAAACCTCTTTAGCATCCTATCAATATATGTATTCTGACTTAGCCCGAGAAGCCTTTTGGATCTATCTCTATAGATCTTTATGCCTAACACTTAGGCAGCTCCTCCTAAGTCCATCATTGAGAAATTCTTTCCTAACCAAGTCTTTACAGACTTTAGTGTCGGAGTGTCATTCCCAATAAGTAGGATGTCGTCAACATACAACAACAAGAAAACAATAGTGCTCCCACTAACCTTCTTGTAAACACATGAATCATCTTCACTTTTAATGAAACCAAACTCTTTGATTACATCATTAAAACGAAGATTCCAACTCCTAGAAGCTTGCTTTAGTCCACAAATGGACATTTGCAACTTGCATACCATATCTCATAGTCATGGCATCCAGCTATAGCCAATAGAATTCGGATAGATTTAACTATGGCGACTGGTGTGAAGGTTTCATCATAGTCAATACCATGAACTAGCTTGAAACCTTTCGCAACCAATTGCCCTTAAAGGTAATCACATTACCATCCATGTCGATCTTTCACAAAGACCCATTTGCACCCTACAGGTTTTACCCTTTCAGGTGGATCAACCAAGGTCCATACCTTGTTCTCATACATGGATTCCATTTCCGAATTCATGGCTTCTAGCCACTTCTTGGAGTCTAGACCCGTAATGATCAGCTGATAGGAAGTGAGCTCATCCTGACTTATGAGCATCACATCTCCAATATGAGTTATGAGAAATCCATATTTCTCAAGCTCATACCGAGTCCTATCCGACCTACGCGGTCCATGTGTTTTAGGTACAGGATTCTCATCCACAACAACTTGCGGATCCTGTCCTTTGTTCCATCTCAGCCTCTTTATCTCGAACTTCTTCGAGTTCTATTATCCTCCCACTGATTTTTCTAGAAATAAACACTCTTTCTAGAAAACAGCAGTCTGAGCCACAAACACTTTGTGCTCTATGGGATTATAGAAATAATACCTTTAAGGTATCATACAAAAGGCACTTGTCGGATTTAGGGCCGAGTTTATCCGATGCTTCACGTCTCACGTAAGCATGACAACCCTAAACCCTCATAAAAGACAAGTTGGGACGCTTCCCAGTCCATATCTCATATGGTGTCTTTTGACCGATATAGATGGAACACGGTTAAGTGTAAATACAGCACTCAATAATACATGTCCCCAAAAGGAAGAAGAAAGGTTAGCTTGACTCATCATAGAACGAACCAAGTCCAACAAGGTTCCGTTCCTCCTTTCGGATACAACATTTCATGGAGGCATATCCGGTGGAGTAAGTTGTGATACTATACCACAACCCTATAGATAGTCAAGGAAATCTCGGTCTAAGTACTCACCACCTCGATTTGATCGAAGCATCTTAATACTTTTACCGAGTCGATTCTGTACTTCATCCTTGAATTCTTTGAACTCTTCAAAGGATTCAGACTTGTGTCTCATTAGATACACATAGCCATATTTACTGAAACCATCAGTAAAAGTAATGAAGTACTGAAAACCACCTCTAGCGTGTGTAGACATAGGTCCGAATACATCTGTATGCATATGACCTAACAAGTCCGAGGCTCTACACCTTTACCCGTAAAGGAAGCCTTAGTCATTTTGCCTAATAAACATGTCTCATGTGTCTCAAATGATTCACAATCAAATGAGTCTAACAGTCCATCAATATGGAATTTAGAAATAGGAGTCTCGTTTATATGGGCCAAACGACTATACTAGAGATAGGTTTCACTAGAATCATATAATCTAACCTTCTTCGTATTAATGTTATAGATAGGCGTTACTTGGTTTAGAACATACTAACCATCGTTTAAAATGCACCACCATAATCAATTTCATTGAAATAAATAGAACAACAATTGTTCTTTATTCTCAAAAAACTTTTCTTGTCGATACAAGACACAGAAATCAAATTCCTGCTTATGGTAGGTACATAACAACGATTGTCCGGTTCTAAAACCATAACATTCGGTAAAGATAGATAGTAAGTCCCTACGACTGATGTAGCAACTCTTGATGCATTCAGACACGTAGGTCTATCTCATCCTTATCGTATCTCCTACTCTCTCTCAGTTCCATCACATTTCC
Source organism: Turnera subulata (assembly GCA_028386065.3). NCBI lineage: Eukaryota > Viridiplantae > Streptophyta > Magnoliopsida > Malpighiales > Passifloraceae > Turnera > Turnera subulata. The sequence goes on from JAKUCV010006339.1 coordinate 45,911, forward strand.
ACAAACGTGAGAACCACATCTGGTATCTAATACCCATGATGCAGAGATAGAGATATCAACCTCTATAACAAAATACCTGAAGCGGAAGTCTCACTTCCCTTCTGCTTCTTTACCTCTTCAAGGTAAACAGGGCAGTTGCATTTCTAATGGCCTGGTTTATTGCAACGGAAACAATTTTCTACCTTTGCAATACCTCCCTTGGGTTTCAGCACATGAGAACAAGAAGATGTATATGCACCAAACCTTTTGGTACATTTCTTCTTCTTGTCTAACATTGCTTTACCCTTTTCCTTCTCCAAGGAAACTAAGACCCTCAAGGCTCTCAATGTATCTAATACTTTTGAGCACATGAGGTCCAACGGGTGACAACTCAGCCATCTTGCATTGGAACAATGCCTTAGAGGTCTCGTACCTCCCATGCCTTACTTGCTCTCCTCAGAGCATTTTCAGGTGTTCGATCATATCGAACGCCCCCATGTTCTCATGTTGCTTCTGAAGCTGAGAGTCCATGGTGATAAACATAAGGCATGCAACATCCAATGCATCATGAACATGCTTCTTATAAGCATCTCATTCTGCCCTAAGAGCATTAGGCCCCGGTTCATTAAGAACAGGCCCTTCAGGGACATACAAGTTCTTTTCTTATTTGAAGACTATCCTCAAAATGTGATGCCACTCTAGGAAACTATTCCTATTCAGCTTGTCCTACTCAAGGACCAATCGCAATAATAAGTGCTAGTGTTTTGTGCCATGGTAATTCTACAACAATGATCAACTCACACAAATAATAGTCATGCATACAAATCATTTAATAAGGAATTCTATTAAACGTGCTCCTACTACATAAATCAAGACAATTATATAAGTAGGCCAAGATCCATATTTCACTACAACATAAGTCAGCTTTGGCTGATAAACTTATATCATAGCTATTTAGGTAGACAACTCTTTGTCAATTACATCTCTATGTAACTCTTGGTTAGTTGAGTGAACAACACCTTGTTCAAGTCTAACTTATAGACATTGCTCAACCCTTGCCTCTAGGTCCTTAATCCTATTAAGATAACCTATTTAAGTCCGAACCCACAACAAGCAGTCGAGATATTACAATTATCCACTCGCACCTTCTTAGGATAAACAATGGCACCTTGCTTTGGCAAAAACTACCAATTGTTGATCTTAAGCTTGATGAGTGCTTATCATGGAAGGCAACTAAGAACTTAATATTTCATCAACATATAATTCCAACACATCACATGCTTGTTCTTGATAAATCATACATTGATGTCATGTATGTTTGGAAACCAAATACATGTGAATATCGATGTCTAACTTGTACATCAATATTTTGAGAATCTGATTCTCCCAACTACTTGGCAACAGTTAGTATTTCGGTCATATCCGGAGCTATAGAGCTCGGATTTGTGCAAACTTGGTGTCCCTGGAAAGCTAAGAAGTAGAGCTACAACTCTGCTGTTCAGGCCAGACACCAATTCGGCCTTCTTCTACCTGGAATTCGCTGTTGAAGTCACTGGTCTCCACAACATCAATGTTTAACACTTAAACATCGATGTTTGAAGTTTGCGAATCCACAAAACATCGATGTTGACATTCAAAATCGATGTTGGAGGTTGCCGAACCCTCAAAACATCGATGTTGACACTCAAACATCGATGTTGGAGGTTTGCGAGCCCTTAGAACATCGATGTTGACAATCAAACATCGATGTTTGAGGTTCCCGAGTGCATAAAACATCGATGTTAACACTTAAACATCGATGTTTGAGTACTTGAACTCCAAACCATTTGGCAGTAGCTCAAGAACATCGATGTTCAACACTTAAACATCGATGTTTTGAGTACTTGAAAGTTCAAGTTCTTGGCAGTAGCACAATAACATCGATGTTTACCTTAAACATCGATGTTTGAACTCCTGGAGCTCAATAACATCGATGTTGGTATTAGAACATCGATGTTCTTTGAATTCTGGAATTCAAACCAATTTGGCCGAGCTCAAATAACATCGATGTTTAACATTTAAACATCGATGTTGTTGAGTGTCTGCATGAAAAACATCGATGTTTGACCACACAACATCGATGTTTTGGAGATTCGGCCAAGGCCAATCTTCATGCCAACATCGATGTTGGTCACACCAACATCGATGTTTTGGCCAAACATTGCTTGAACGACAATCGTTCGAAACACAAACCGACACTCGGTTTTTCTTAGTCGAACTCTTCGACCTACAGCCATAATCATCTTGATTGATATCTCATACCAATCAAGTGCTTGTTGTCAAAATTCTTTTGACAAATCAACACCAACAACATGTATATCACATATACATAATTGAATGCAATATGACATGATCATGCTCTATCACATAAAACATATCATGTATATCTACAAACACATATCAAACATATGCATATATTTGCATGGCAAATCACATATACCTAAACAAACTCAGCATATCATTTGACAACACACAACCACATCTTGTTCAAAATCACTTAGCATATCAAATACACAAAATGATTCCTACACATGCTTAGATGATCATATCACATATGCATCATTTATACAGTTTAGAGCTTCACAAGATGGCTCCGCTACCACTGTAAGTTTCCCGTAAACTATATGACACTCATATACAACATCAATCATGCAGCAGAAGCACGGAAACTAACCAAGAACCACATGTGAAGCAACATAAACCGTATAACAAAATTTCGTACCTATAGGATTAGGATCTTTCACCTAATTGCTGGAACGAATCGTCTAGACCAAGACAAAGGCTGGAACGAATCAGTTAGAGCCAGAAAAAAGCCTCGCCCCTCTACGGTATCCACACGAACCGTGATCGACTTGAAACCGTCACACGAATCAAGTCTCGAGCACTCCCGGACTGGGTGCTAGCAGCAGAAACCGGAAGCTTGTGTTTTGTGGTGTTTTTCTCTTCAAACTTTCACAAAGAAGAAGAGAGGTACAGGAGGATGTGTATCACATTTTTGGCTCTCAAAAACTGAAGAGAAGAGATGAGGATGATTCTTATGATCTGATAAATTAGCAACTCAAAACCCCCACTCAATAAGCATGATTGATTAGTGTTAATGGCCAACACTTTGGCCCCATGATAATGACTTTCATTATTATGCTTCCACTAAAACACAACCAGACAAAAAACACTCCCAAAGCACTAAGTTTGACCCAATAATTCTGGTAATTAATAAGCCAAAACGACCCTGGTTCAACCATGGTCCAACCACGGTCCAATCAAGGTCCAACCACAAACCGGTCCAACCATGGTCCAACCACGGTTCGACCATCTGCTCGAATCAACGGTTCTATGTGTGTGACCCTGTAGGCACTTGTAACGTCCGGAAATAATTGTAAAATCCTATTTTACAATTATAAGCAAAGAGCGGCGTCTAGCAACACATCATTGCTACCCGAACGACAAGATCAGTACTGATTCTCTATGCCTCGTAAGTATGTCATCGTCCCTTCGTCCCATTATCAAGATTAAACCGAGACATGGAATATGTCAATCTCGTATATGTTTAATCTCGGTTTCTTGATCCTCAAGTTAACTGTGTAAAACGGATACCAATGATATCAACATATCATAATCCGAGCACGGCCGTGCATTTACAGTTCAACTCTATCAAGAAACCATCCGATAATATACCCGTTATATGGGTTGGACGAATCCCCTCTTGATCAATCAAAACCCACTGTATACTCGGCACATACCCAATGATTACCCTTATGTCCACCCAGTTACGGGTGACTAGGAATAATATCAAAGTACATGATTCATATGTTGGATACCTTGACGATCTCAGGTCGGAGGACAATCACATCTATAAGAACCACTAATGACATACATATAACGTTCCATGTAGGGTTCTTATGTGGGTTGGTCCAGTCCACAAGTTCTCCAACTTG
>JAKUCV010006340.1:0-40374 GCA_028386065.3 Turnera subulata
TATACATCACATGTACACAATTGAATACAATATGACATGATCATGCTCTATCACATAAAACATATCATGTATATTTACTCAAAACACATCAAATATATGCATATACTTGCATGGCAAATCACATATACCAAAACAAAACCAACATATCATTTGACAAAACACAAAGACATCATATTCAAAATCATTTGGCATATCACATACACAAAATGATTCCTACACATGCTTAGATGATCATATCACATATGAATCATTTACACGGTTTAGAGCTTCACAAGAAGGCTCCGCTACCACTGTAAGTTTCCCTAGGCTATATGACAATCATATACAAGCAAAAGATGCAGCGGAAGCAAAGGAAACTTAGCCAAGAACCACATGTGACGCATATAAACCGTATAACAAAATTTCATACCTTGTTCGGTTGAGGTCTTTCACCCAACTGCTGGAACGAATCATCTAGACCAAGACGAAGGCTGGAACGAATCAGTTAGAGCAAGAAGAAGACCTGCTCCTCTACGGTCTCCACACGAACCGTGATCGGCTTCGAATCGTCACACAAATCAAGCCTCGAGCACTCCCACTTGATGTGCTAGCAACAAAGGTAGGAGCTAGTGTGTGTTTGGGGTGTTTTTGAGTGCTTAAGCTCTTGCTTCTTTCACAAAGAAGAAGAACTGAAGAGAGGTGTTTTTCAAAGAGTTTTGGGGCTGCCAAAACGTGGTCAAGAGGCTGAGAATGAGGTGAATGATCTGATCACAAGCCACACTCACCACACACACTCATTGTCCATATTAGTTTAGTCTAATGGCCAACATGGTGGACCAATGGTGATGATCATTACCACCATTGTCTCCCACTAATCCCATCAGACCTAACACCTCCACCTAAGCATGTCTCATCAATAATTCTGATAATTATTGATGCCAAAACCGGCCCTGGTTCAACCATGGTCCAATCACGGTTCAACCACCCCGGCCCAACCACGGTCCAACCATGGTTCAACCATCTGTCCGAATCAACGGTTCTATGTATGTGACCCTTTAGGCACTTGTAACGTCCGGCAATGATTGTAAAATCTCATTTTACAATCATAAACAAAGAGCGGCGTCTAGCAACACATCATTGCTACCCGAACGACAAGATCAGAACTGATTCACTATGCCTCGGAATATGTCATCGTCCCTTCGTCCCTTTATCAAGATTAAACCGAGACATGAAATATGTCAATATCGTATATGTTTAATCTCGGTTTCTTGATCCTCGAGTTAACTGTGTAAAACGGATACCAATGATATCAACATATCATAATCCGAGCACGGCCGTGCATTTACAGTTCAACTCTATCAAGAAACCATCCGATAATATACCCGTTATATGGGTTAGACGAATCCCCTCTTGATCAATCAAAACCCACTACATACTCGGCATATACCCATTGATTACCCTTATGTCCATCCAGTTACGGGTGACTAGGAATAATATTAAAGTACATGATTCATATGTTGGATACCTTGATGATCTCAGGTCGGAGGACAATCACATCTATAAGAACCACTAATGACATACATATAATGTTCCATGTAGTGTTCTTATGTGGGTCGGTCCAGTCCACAAGTTCTCCAACTTGTACCCGTATGTAGAATTCATATCACATATAAATTCTCAACATACGCTAGTCTTGATTTATTATTACAACCCATCCATAATAATAATCGACTAGGGACATTTAAGAATATGAAATATTCTAGGGTTATAAGTATGTGCAAGCGTTTATCTCATAAACGATACTTATTGGAATAACCTTAAAGTGTATGTACATGACTATAAATAAATATCCATGATTGGCTTTTGGGCATATTACTAACAACTCCTCCGGCAATCCTTGTGGTTTTTGCTCACGACGGCGGCGTCCTCGATGTGCGTGTTGCTCGTCTTCATCCTTGTGATTTTCGCCGGAGGGAGCTGTTTCTTCGGTGGTTCTCGCTTGCGACAGCTGGCGTCCTCGGGCTTCTTCTCTCCACGGTGACGACGGCTTGTTGGGCTCCGGTTAACTGGGTTTCACCGGCACCTTTCCTCCGGGGCTTCTGGGTGCTTGCTGCGCTCCAAACCCGATGGGTTTTGCTCCAGTCGCCTTGACTTCACCGGATCTCTCTTGGTTTGCCCGTTAATGGTCGTTGACGAGTCGGATTTGTTCCAATCTCCGGCGTAAAAGTTCCGGCCTGGTAGAGCTAGTCCAACATCGACTCTTCTTGTTGTTTTGACCCTTCGACGGCGGGTGGCGACCCTTAGGTGGTTGGATCTAGCTCGAATTCCCCGTTTCCCGGCAGCTTTCCTCCATCTGTTCTTGTTGGATCTAGCTAGATTTGGTCGAATCGGGTCCAAATCCTGTTGGATTTGGTCTGGATCTGGCTCGATCTTCGTTGAAAAATCGTTGCACGTTGCTTGTTGTTGAAGAGTTTAGCTTTTTGCTCGAAACCCATGACGACGCCACTGATATAGTTATGAGGAAAAGGGTAAGTATTTTCTATTAGGGTTTATGTGTATATGTTTATTTGAGAGGGGTGGCTTCCTTTATATATCCCCTTAGGGTTGATCTAAGGGCTTTGGGCCTTTTCTTAAAGTTATCGGGCCCATACTATTGGGTTATAATTTTGGGCTCCCCTATCAAACGGAGGCAAACTATACGAAATTCGTACGCTCCCCCTTTATTACTCTCTCCTTTAATTGTTTTTGGAACCATTTTTGATCATAATTTCGAGAGCCAACATGTGAATAATTTACTAATTACAATGGAGATGAACACTAGAAATCGGAGTCTTGAGAGAAGTTAATTAATACTACAGCCATCCAGATCGAGGTAAAAAAGTTTTTTCTGTCCCTTTACTTTATTGATTTCACATATATTGTCCCTCTTCCTTTAATTTCACTCATCGTGTCCTTAAACTCATGATTTGTCGGGCCACCTTGTCCATTTTACCCACTATTACAGGTTAATTATTATAGTGGTGAGACGTGTCGCATGGGCCCATGGGCTGACCTTTTTCTAATTCATTTTGCTCCTTTCTTTTTTTTCATAAATTAATTTCTAAAAACAATTATTTGAATTAAAAATTTTATCAAAAACTAAATATTTATTTTTAGATTGTGTGAATCTTATCTGTTAGATAGGAAACCAATCAGATTCATGCAAAAGACACAATGAGAATGAAGGAAAAAACATTCAGATCAAAAACCAAAAAAGAAAAACACACTAAGAATTAGGGAGAAAGAATGGGAATCCTTGTCTTTCTAAATCAGTCCCTTGAGAGAGAGAGAGAGAGCAGAGGTCTAGGTACAAAAGTAACAAAACCAACAAAAACCCAATTATCATCCTCATAACCATCAAATCATCATCAACACTAGCAGAGTTCGTCATCAACATGAGGCGGCAGCGAAATCATCTCCGTTGTGGTCATCGAGGTCGACGGTGGAGAGGGTCCACTGATGGAGGGTGAGTTTGAGGTTGGGTTTAGCGTGGAGGGACTGATGGAGTTGTAGGAGAAGGGAGCTGGAGCTTCAATAGCTGTCACCTAGCCTGAAAGCAAGTCGTGGATGGGAGCAAAGGGGGGCCTTCGAATTCATTCTTGTTCGAATACTTGAAGGCAGCAGAGGAACCGATGGGCTTGAGAGGTTTTGATGATGATGATTTGGTAGGATCTAGAATGAGATTAGGGATGGATTTTAGATTCAGATTCGGTTCTTGTAGTGTTGGTTGTTGGGTTGGTGTTTTTTTTATGGAATGAAAAGGGGATCTATGGCTTCCTGGGTAATATCTTCTTTGATGACCTAATTTTTAAAAGCGATCTACGTCTTACAAAAAAAAGAAAATTTAGTAATAAGGTTTACGATTTACTTTTGGTTAAATTACTATTTGTCAAATGATTTATTTATTAAAAAAAGAATTCAAAAATTAAAATAAAAGACAAAAAAATTAAGATTCAATGATATATTTTTAAATTTTATTTATTTTTATTATTATATATTTAATTTATTTTTATTCAAAAAGGATTTAAGAAATTAAATTAGAAAAATGGAAAATAGAAAATGGAAAAAAATTTTAAAAAGTATAGCCCGTGGGCCCTACGTGACACGTGTCAATACCACAACTATCAACCTGGAATAGTGGGTAAGATGGACAAGATGACCCGGTAAATCTAGAATTCAGGGCCACCATAAGTGAAATTGAACGAAGAAGGACAATAAATACAAAATTAAAAAAGTGTAAGGACATAAAAAAACTTTTTAACCTCCAGATCGAATGGCAAGTCAAAAGCATGCCCAACTTGCATAACATATATAGTTTTTCTCAGCAGTACTCACCTTTAAGGAAAATAGATGTAAATCAAATCTCATTTAAAAAATTGCTAATATGATTGAATTAATCCTATTGGTATTTAATTACTATGCTATATTTAGTTAACTAGATAGAGATAGATGTGGGAAAACACAATTAAAGGTCTACAAGTTAAAGTTGTCAATTTAACGTTGAATTGTCCAACCCTGAAAGGAATCAAATTTGAGGATACCTCCACCGGATCAAGTCAGACTGTCATCATCCCTATCATCACCATCTTGGTTAATTAATCCTAATTTTTCACTGGTGGAAGCATACATCAAAAACACTTTTCCCAATTTGTCACATGGGTTAATTTGTGTGGGAAATTAGGAGTTCCGTGTGCATTTCGAATTCTCTGGGAGAAGTAATAATTGCAGAAATTATCTTTGTAAATTTGCCAATCAATTAAGTTGGAGTTGGGCAGTGACATCAGCAGCGTAATCATCACCCTGCCTTTAGACATAATTTATTGATAGTAAGTCTCTTCATCGGTTTCTTTTTTTATATAATAGAGTTTTAATGTCACCAACTTTACATATCATCTAGCTCCATTCCGGATTCATAGTATATTCAATGATCTCTTGAACATTTAAGTTATATATATCAGCCATACTAAAACGTCACTTAGATCTATCCTATAATAACAAAACACCATTCCTGCAGAATTAAGAAGTAACCACTAAACTAAAACCAAGGTTCAGCTGCGCGCCTTCGTGATAGGTAGGCAGTTCTCTACCTATATTTTTCTATGGGACTTCTCGCTTGCAAGCTAGAACTTAATTAGAACTGTAAAAGATAATCAACAATCAGTTCAGTTAATCCAATAAAAGAAATCACATAAATTTACCATTCCAATATACAAATCAAGTTTATGCTTCATTCCACCTCGTAAGCTATATACATCTACCTGCTGCGACGACCACATATGAAAGCCAATGCTCAAAATTAAGGAATAAATGGAGGTTAATGGAAATTTAATAATTTATGATATCTTGTCAACGGAGCCATAACAAGTAAAATATTTCACATCTAACATCCAAGCATTAAATTAATCAGTTTGTCCGCCACCGAATCAAGTTGGCGAGACCAATGTTTTCCATCCTAAATGGTCCACGTTTGGTGAACAAGTTGTAAATAAATGACAAACCTTTGACACATCAAAACACTTCCAAATGAAGAAAAATTAGCTAGTGCTCATACAATTAACCTATCGCACCCAAACAATACAAATGCACACTTGTGTCAAGCTAGACATGCATTATTAGCTGGTCCATGACAAGATATAGATCTTTGTCTGTGCTCCTCTTCATCCATAGTGTCACAAATAGGTTTTCCCCTTGTCTCTGGCAACATTAAAGCAAACAACCCACAAAATCCAATCACCAAGCCAAATACTCCGTAGCTTAGAAACCCATTATTTGATCTTGCAGCAGCCACCAGCACTGGACTGAAAATCCCTCCAAAAACAAGAGATTGCCTGGCCATTGAAATTGCAGAGTTCCTCACACAAGTAGGGAACAACTCTAACACGTATATCAGCGAAATATTAAACGCTGCACACGAGCCAAAGAAAGAGACTAACTCCAATCCGATCTGTAGATTTGGAGAGACTTTTCCAACCAGGACACACAGGATACTGCATACCCCACTAAGAACACATGACACCAGCACGGAATCTTTCCTGTTTAGCCTGTCTATGAGGAAGAATGTGACCACTGATGTCGGTAGCTCAGCTAAGGCATTAAACGTGACGCTCAAGTAGATATTGAATGACAAATTCCCAAGGCCAAGTGGCATACCGTAGTAGACCATACCAATACCAAAAACCATGGCCATAACTAAGCATAATCTCCTGCAAGCCCATTTTTTATGCAAGAGAATCTTTAAAGCAGAGTAAGTGTCGACATTCCACGACTCTTGCTCGAACATTAAGTTGGAGAAGCTCATGGTTAGGCCACCATTAGTTGCAGGAGCAATGCTTCTTAGTATTGAGACTGCTTCTTCTTTGCGTCCACGCACAAAGAGCCATCTAGGAGACTCACGTACAAAGAAATGAACCAACATGGCGTAGAATATGGTGGGTACTGATGTCCATAGGTAGATTGTTCTCCAAGAAGAATCTCTGTTTACGTAGGCAATGATTGGAAGAGACAAAAACCCTAGAGTGAAGCAGAAGAAGCCAATCACTCCGACCTGCCCCCTCCACCTTTTCCCAACCAGCTCTGTGGAGAGAACAAGCGCAGAAGTCCCGATGGTGGCGCGACCAAGACCGTTAACGAATTTCAAGGCCGAGTAGATCCATATGTTGTTGGAGAACACGGTGACAATTCCTGAGAAAGACATCATTGTACAGGAAAGAACCAGCATGTTCTTGCGTCCAAGGGTGGAGTCAGCTAGTGTTGCTAGGACAAGTCCACCCACCAGGCACCCAATGAAGAAAGAGGACGCAGGGAGACCTTTCACCAGCGAGCTCGCGCACTGGAGCCCCCATTCTGATATGATGGATGTGTGGATAGGCTCATTCCAAGCCCATGAGTTGCTTGGAAGTTGGCAAATATCAGAAACGGCTGCGTTGCATGCCTGGCTATCTGGTAGATAAGTGCAGTGCCATTTTGGTTCAGCGTCAGTGAAGACACTTATGAAAGTTTGCTGTGAATCAAAGAACCATGCAAATGAGACCAAGATTGCCTGGAAGAGTTGGGCCAACCCCAACTCGCCTATGCATTGCTCAATAGTTTCATCAAGAGAAGGAGGCTGTTTTGACTGATCATCTGTTGGTATGTCGGCTTGGGAGGAAAGAAAGGGAGTAGAATCTGTCATTTTTGCTTAACTAGCTATATGCTTATAACTGGTACGTTCTTAGTAAAGAAAAAATGTGGGTTTTATAGCGGCAGAGAATATGCAGCTAGCAAATACAATTTTGGTAGCCTACTGGTTTCAATTACTTTGCATATTAAGAAAACATTGGGTGTCCCTGGTTTTAGTAAGTAACTCTGCTCCTACGAGTAACAAAGATACCGATCCTTTTGACCAAATTAAATAATACAATGCGTCCGAAAAGATATTGTAAGATAAACGACAGCAGTTATCTCTAATCCTGTAAAGAAATGAATAATGACTCAAGCCCACGTTTCATTTAACCACTCATCTGATCTGGCACACAAGTGGTTTTGTCTGCGCCTGACATGTCCAAGTGAAGTATATATTGAGCTATACAAATATCTACTCTATCTGATACTCTTAAATAAGATGAATATGGAACCAGTTGTTGAAACCATCATGTGAATGACTAATATAATTATAGAAACCAAAATTAGACAATCTGGAAGCGCTTGCAATCACATTCTGAAGTTACGGTGATCCCTCCTTTCAGTTTATCATTAATTACTCGCTGATGGTGTTCTTATTGCAATATATAGGAATAAAGTATTTTTTCATCCTTGTATTAGACCTCAAAGTTGGAAGTCATCCTTCTATTAGATTTTGGCTTGTTTTCATCCCTCTATTTGTGAATTTTGTCTTATTTACATCTTTGTGTTCGTCTTTTTGGCTTATTTAGAGGGATGAAAACAAGCCAAAACCCATGGACAAAGGGATAAAAACAGACCAAAACTAATACAAGGATGACTTTCAACTTTATGGTAACACAAGGATGAAAAAAGGCTTTAATCCTATAGGACAATGAATATAGGAAAGCATAAAATTTGCCAGAATCAGCTTCAAAGGCTAGCAGCTGATCAGTATTGTTAGAGTTCTGGATGCCAAAAATACATAACAAAATGTACAATAAAAATCTACTCCCAAGGCACCTCGATAGATGTAACTATCATTTGCTATCATTAGATTGGTTGAGAAAAAATATACAAGAAAATCTTCTCCTGTGAGATGACACAACAACCTTGAGATCAAACAGAACCCATGCTTCCAACCAGGCCCATCTGCGCTTCGTTCTGCACCATTTTTTATGCAAATATAAAATAAACAAACATGGAGTTGAAGCTTCAGAGAACTTTATAAGTGACATGTTTTGCTGTTCCTCTGTCTGATCTGTGCTTGTGCTTCCTTTTTTTTTGGTAGAATATCTCAATTTATTGATGGAGACTTAAAGAGATACAAGAAAAACAGAGATAGGCGGAAGATCCCTCTTTTTTTCTTCTTTTATACTATTCCCCTCGACTTAATAGATATAGCTGGACCATCTGTACTGATGGCCCTTGAGTACCTGATTTAATTTCTTTGTCCAAATCCATGAACCAAAAGAAAGGAGGCAAAGGTATAACTCCATCTGTTAGACAGTGCATGCCCCCACATACCAATTGAAATCACAGGGAAAATTGTATATACAGGCTGCTGCCACTGCCTGTCCGTCCAAACAAAAGATCTACAAGTTTAATTGGTAGATCATCCATAGTTAGCTCACAGCAACTCTTCATGAGCAGACTTTTATAAACCTGCAAGTAGCAAATAATAACGTCTTCAAGGTAATCATGATTGTTCATAAAAAAAAAAATGTTATCATGTTACATGCTTTCTTTACGCTTTTTCTTTTGGAAAAAAATTTAGGATGAGGGGAGGTTTTCACAATGATGAGATTCCAACTCTTAACATAATAAAAATGACAATTGAACTTTAACTAACTAAGCTAATCTTCTTTCATGACCCCGTACTGTTTTCTATTAGCCATCGTTATAAGATTACGTGCACCTGTACTGTACACACTATCTAACGCAATAAGATTATCGATAGCATAAAATAAAAAAAGTTTTACCTGCACCTGTTTAGATTTTTTCACGAATTAGTCTCTTTACGGTTCCAATTTCAATCTCATTCAGATTCTAAACAATGTAAAGATCAGAAGAAAAAAAATGGATGGTAGCTTAATTTTTTAGCTGTGTTAAGGTAGGTGTAAAGTGTAAACGAGAATTCCTGGGCGCCTTTTGGAAAGAATCTGGGTTTAATGGTGGCAAGCCCAAGATCATGGTCAATAGTTGACACTTCGTACGGCCCAATACGATTGTCCACATCGGGCTTATTGGCCCAAAAGCACCAAAGTCCAAGGGTGGCAACGGACTGGATGAGCTTCCGTGGTCCTGGAATGACAGTGTTGGGTCGGATCACAGACAAGCCCAAGGAGGTATAGGTTCCGAAAGTAATTGCTTTGTAATGGGCTGCGTTTAATGTCCCTTTTGCAACCCCAGCAAAAAAAATTGATAAATAATCCCTTTTGTGTTTAACCCTATTCTTTGCATAACAAGGAAATAAAATTAGCAAGTTCGACTGTTCGATTAGCGTCGATCAACATTGGTTGTTCATTGCACCTTACTCTCACACGATCGATTTCATCACCAATTAAATGTTGGTGCTCATATATGCGTGAAAAGAAAGGACAGGATCAAGCACCTTTAACATAACACCAAATGGAATTTGTTCTTCACTAGAATATGAAATCCTATTAAATTACCCAAGCCAGCTGAAGCTGTAAAAATTAAATTAGGATTCATATGGTTTGGGCGTTTTTGCTAGCGCTAATCTCACCCATACTGTGTATTATGGTTAGGCGTGGGCCGTTTTCTCATATTGGGCCAGTTAGCTCCATCGTGGCTCGGTTGGTTATGCAAAATTGTCGTGGGGCCTGCTACTGGTTGAAATAGGACAGAAAAGTTTGAGGAGGCCCCACTGTTTCCTCAGGATTCTTGATCAAAGTTTTGATGCTAAATTCTTGATCAAAGTTAGAATAATCGCCAAAGCCTTGTAGCATAGTGGCAATAAAGTTTTGGCATGTTGAAGCGATATTGGTTCCATTTAGGATGTGGGTGATGTGGGAATTGAGTATAGCTGTAGTGCTTATATACATAACAAAACTTAGAATAATCACTTCCTAACTTATTAATCTATCCCTAGCACGCTCATTTGATAGTGAAATACTTCCCAAAAGAGTTACAATATTTTTTCATGTTTTCCATCCAGTATTCCAAGTATTATTGCAACTAGTTTGGATCGGATCTAAGTCACACACTTGAATACAATGGGAGAACCTCCGAAATTTTCTTTTCCATATATACAAGATTTGAAACCCTACTATAGTTTAAGAACTTCAACGTCTCATTTCGATTTTCATTGCCGACTATAGTACTTAAAAAAATTAAATCTTGAACGCAAAGTTACATGTCAAATAATTCAATAGTTTCACTGTGGGCCCGGTTAATGTGTATTGGCCGTATATGTTTTTTTTTTTTGGGATTATCACACTCTATCATGCATGGTTACTCAATTAATAACACCCACAAAAAAAAAAAAAAATAACGCACATGCAGAAGCCTGTTGATGTAGGAAGTGAGAAGTTCAGGATCCCATGTTGATTGGGCCAATAACAGAAATGAAAAGTGCCGGCAAATTCGCTAGTACGAAATTAACAGACTGTAACTAGAACATGAAAGATCGTGCGTTTGCATCTGTTCTGACCATTTTAATTTTTTTTTCTACTGTCAATATTCTGCATTTAATGTTTAACATATTATAAAAAAAATTAAGTTAATGAGCATTTACTTGAGCACCTGTTTTTTTTCTCTTTGATAAAAAAAGTCAGCTCGTTATTTTTCTTGGTATGTCCTAATCTTAGAAACTATCTGAATTCCCTTAACCCTGATCATCACTGGATCGAAATTGAATTTAAATTATTTAAAAGTAGTTCTTTTTTTGTGAATAAAATATTTAGATTGGAGGTGACACCCATCGAGGCTCAGGATAAATCCAGACTCATCAGCTGCATTATTTGCAATTGGTGAAGTTCAAAGTCTTAGCCTAATGGGAATACTGATCTAACTTAATTATAATAACCGTTGATTAAGTAACAGAGTGAGAGCATATGAGTAATAAGTAGTAATAACTAATGCAATATTCAAAAAACAAAAAAAAAACTAATGCAATGCACGCGCTGATAAATATTTAGCTCCATCCATGATCAGGATTGGATCGTATTCGAGACTTAAAAAAATAAATAACGGTATTATCACTAAGGGAAATATCGTTTAACCCATACAATGCAAGCAATAAGTAGAGTATACAGTACGGCTGCAATAATACTCCGTCATCAACAACCCACACGGCATATACTTTTGGAAAAAATAAACTTAATTTTGTTTCAGTATAAATTACTTGCAAAAGGACCAAAACAATATTCAAGGCAAAGGGAGGAGCAAGCTAACCAGCAGGAATTAATCCTTAATTTTGTGTGCAACTTGTCCCATGACTGGCAGATCCCTGTTTGCTCTCTTCTTCTTCATCCATGGTGTCACAGAGTTTCTTACCCTTGGTCTCCGGCAATAAGACAACAAACAAGCCACAAAATATCACCACCAACCCAAATATCCCGTACGATAGGAAATCATTTCGTCTCCCAGCCGCCACCAGGACAGGACTGAACATTCCCCCGAACACAATCGATTGTCTGGTCAAAGACAGGACCGAATTCCTTACAGATGTGGGGAACAACTCGATGGAGTAAATATGTGCAAGAATGAATGCAGTGCAAGAGCTAAAGAAAGCTACCAACTCTAGCCCTATCTGTATCCGAGTAAACACCTTACCCTTCACTACACATAGAATGCTGCAAATCCCACTTAGCATATTAAAGAAGAGCATCAAACTTTTCCTATTGAACCTGTCCACAATCAAGGACGCAACTATTGATGAGGGAACCTCTGCCAAGGCATTTAATGAGACACTTAAGTAGAGATTAAACGATAAGTTGCCCAGGCTTAGTGGCATCCCATAATACACCGTCCCTATACCACACACCATGAATAGCAGAATGGACAATCTACGAAAAGCCCACTTTCTTTGGAAGAGAATCCTGAACGCTGCAAAAGTGTCTACATTTCTTGATTCTTGCTCCAATGTTGCAGTAGTGGACAGGGCCATGATCAAGTTTTTGGTTTTATCGTTGGTGGGTGAAATGGATTTTAGAGTGGATATGGCTTCTTCTTTGCGCCCCTGAACGAAAAGCCACCTGGGTGATTCGTTAACAATGAAGAACACTAACACACAATAAGGAATTGTAGGAATAGAAACCCATAGGTAGAGAGTCCTCCAAGAATTGCCTCTGTTGAGATACCCAATACCCGGTATGGTCAAGAACCCCAACATGGCAAAAATAGAGCAAACAACTCCAACTTGGCCTCGCCAGCGTTTGCCTACCACCTCCGTCGATAGAACAAGAGAGGTTGACCCTACCGTTGCACGACCAACCCCGCTGGTCAACCTCAAGAGAGCGTAGATCCATATATTATTGGTAAAAGCAATGGACAAAGAGGAGAAGGATACGAGTAAACAAGAGAGAAGAAGCAGGTTCTTCCGGCCAAGTGAGGAGTCGGCTAGAGTGGCTAGGAATAGTCCACCCAATACACATCCCAAGAAGTATGAAGAAGCGGGTAGGCCTTTGATGAACGAATTCTCACACTGGAGGCTCCATTCTGATATGATGGTGGTGTGTGCAGGGTCGTCCCATGACCAAGCATGGTCAGGGAGGTGGCAGATGTCGGTGGCCGAACTACATGGCTCGCTTCCAAGTTGGGTACAGTGCCATTTTGGCTCTGCATCGGTGAAGATATTAATGAAGTTTTGTTGGCAATCAAAGACCCATGCAAATGCTACCAGGAGAACTTGGATCAACTGAGCAAACCCAAATCCACCCATGCATTGTTCGATCGTTTCATCGAGAGAGAGGGGTTGTTTTGATGAGGGGTCAAAATCGGCCGAATCCGAACTGTTGAGGAGTGGGGTTGAATCTGCCATTATCTTTTTTTGGTGTAAGCGCTACAAGAAGCTTTACACTTGGGCGGGAGTTGTGGGACAAATGGCAGGGGATTTTATAGAAATATGGAGGCTATATATATATATGTAGAAGCCCTGGAGCACCTCTTTGTTTATTGGTGATTGAAAATAGCTACTGCGGTGTAGTAAGTGACGACCGGATCCTGGGTGGATCTTCTGTAGGAGATATTACATTATTTTTTCTAACTATATATTTTGTTTTGTTTTTCATATATCTCTCTCTTTCCTTAGTTTAATGACACATAAGGATACGTATTATTATAAATGCAGGTCAATGCGTTTTTTCTCACCTCTTCTACGGATTTCTACCAATATTCTGTGTACAAGTTGTGAGGTTTGGAGCGACCCACTTCTTTGATGGAAACGATATACTTTATTAGAACCAATATAGCAAGAAAAAAACAGAAACAGAGCCATCGGGGTGATGGCAACATTCTGTTTTCAAAAAAATACACCAGAGCAAGACACCTGCAGCCACAAATAGCAAACAAAGTGCCCAGCCTCCCAAAACAGATAGTTATACGATTTTTTTTTATGCTAATCGAGGAGAACAGATAGTTATACGATTGCTAAAGTAAACCTAACTCAACGCCAACTTCTAATACAATCTGCACAAATAAGAACATCTGACAGATTATAAGGGAAAGTATGTCTGGATTTGATCCAAGATGTAGACTTCAGTAAGATGACATCAAACATCCTACTTGTTCCTTCCAAGCCAAATGTTCCACACGGTTGCATAGAAAATGATCATCCAAGAGGAATTTGCTAGAGAGACTGTGAGAGACCCCAGCCAAGCCATACCACTGCAAATAAACATCCTCCAAGCAAGAAGGCATACACCAACTGACTCCCCCACCACTGACAAATTCTCATCCATAGACGCCATATCACACGCCTTGCACCTTTATCACCACCTTTAATTTATTCGTGATTGAAAAAAAAAACAACAGCAGCACTGTAGTACTATTAAGTTTTTTAATTGAGCTTTTTACCTATGTTTGGTTAATGGGAAAAAGGAAAACTGAAGTTGCTGTAGGCACTACAAAAAGGCTTGCATATCTACACGAGTGAAGCCACATAAAATGCTCCATGACTCCAAGTACCAACTTTAAGGTGTCAGATTTTGGTCTGTCTAATTAAGCTACTGAACAAACGTTTAAACTTCTCACCGATCGCCCATTACATCGAAGTGGACGATTTATAGCTTTGGAATATTGTTGTGCTTGTGATATGGTGACGGGGAAGTGTCCATTCATAATAATATGATGGAAGAACAAGGTGTGTGCATCATTAATCAAAACTCATTCTATATTTCTTATCTAAACTCGCTGACGGCGTTCTTTTTGCTATATAACAATGATGTAGGAAAGCATAACATTTGACAGAGTAAGCTCCAAAAACGACTACTGATTAAAAAAAAAAACTCTAAAAACGACCAGCAGTTCAGTATTGTTAGAGTTCTGGATGCCAAAAATACATGACAAAATGCACAATAAAAAATCTACTCCAAGGCACACCATCCTGTGTTACATTCATAAATTATGTTCCATGTTGACAATATCAGATAAATCAAGCAAGTCGGCCTCCACCACAGACTTTAGCTAGCTATCATTAGACGAGAAAAATTATACAAGAAAATCCTCTCTAGTGAGATGACTCAACAATAACCTTGAGATCTAACGGAACCCATGCTTCCAACCAGGCCCATCTGCGATTGGATCCGCACCATTTTTTATGCAAAGACAAACATGGAATTGAAGCTTCACAGAACTTTGTAAATGACATGTTTAATGTTTTGTTGTTCCTCTGTCTGATTTGTGCTTGTGCTTGTGCTTCCTTTTTCTTCTTTTTGATAGAATATCTCATTTTATTGATGGAGACTAAGACAGATTCAAGAAAAAACAGACATACACATATTCCAAAAAGGCAGAAGATCCTTTGTCTGTGCAAACAAAAGTTCTACAAGTTTAATTAGAAGATTATTGCACCTTAGTTTCACGTTTTGATCACCAATTAAAATAAGGTTGGTGTTCATAGATGCGTGAAAAGAAAGGAAAGGATCAAGTATCTTAACATAAAACGAAATAGAATTTATTTTTCATTAGAATATGAAATCAAATTAGGATCAAATACCTCAACATTACCCAAAATCGCCATGGTTTAGTGGTAATAGCGTGTGACTCTATTTGTTTTTTTTTTTTTTGTTTTAATTATCCAAGCTAGCTCATCCTGTAAAAATTAAGATTCTACTGGTTTGGGCTTTTTTACTAGCATTAATCTGATCCTTATTTTATGGTTGGGCGTGGGCCGTCAACGAAAAATATATTGGATCTGTTTTCTCATGTTGGGCTACTTACATCCGTCCTGGTTCTCTTAGTTACCCAAATTTCGTGGGCCTACTACCTGGGTTGAAGTTGAAAGAGACCGAAAAATTGCAGATGCTCCCGGCCTCCCGCCTTTTTCCTCAGGATTCTAAATCATATGAGTACCGGGTAAGAAAAAAAAAAAAAACTGACGAAATTTCTTTTTCTGGATACATCCTGACGAAATTTCTTTGGGTAGCCATAGTTGACAAAACTCCCATTCTGATTTGACAAAACTCCCATTCTGATTTTTTTACATTTTCTTTTTCCTTTTTGTTCACCCACCCATGACCCAGTATTTTAAGACGGTTGATTTTAAGGGATACTAATAAAGCTTAAATTAATTGGGATAAGACAAGAACCATAAAATAAGCACAGTAAGCTAACTAATCTAAACCCTAGGATTCTGACCAAGAATCTCACTACGATAGTGAAGTACTTCCTAACACTTTTTTTTTTGTCGGAAGTACTACTTCCTAACACAGTCACAATGACCGAGTGAGCAACTGTGACCTGTGACTGCATGCTCAAGTCGATGTCTTCCTAGAATTATTGTACCTCCCAACACTGTTGCATGTCCGGATTGGGGAGAGTTTTTCCACGTCCCAATTTTTAATTAATTTTTCCTATCTCCGTCTTATTTTGTTGTCTTTACTTCTTCACTAAGACGTGCCAAAACAATGTTGAGTCATAGCCTCATAGGGCGTGTTGCATGTGAGATGGTCAGGTTGTCACCATCGTGTTAGATGCTATCTCGCCAGGTATCAAGTCTCCCTCTTAATTTCTTCCATTAAGTGTCATCTGCACCCATAACTGCGTATACATATTTATTATGAAACGCATCCATCAACCGTGGACCATGGCTATTTTTACGCCTCTCTTTTTGTTTTCTTCTTTTTTTTGGGATAAGAATAGCTAGCTAGCTAGAGTGTTTGGGCAATCCAGCAGCAGCATTTGAGACCAACTGGTTCCACGTTCTCTATTTCCTTTTCATTCATTTGGACAACATCCCTTTTATAGTTATTGGTGGAGTTGCCTTTCCTTTTCTCTAATATGTGACAAATTTGTATAAGCTGGTTGATTATTGAGCCATGTTTCCGGCCAAAGAAAACAAAAAGGAAGAAGAAAAGGTTCAGCCATCTCTCCCGATTTGGTCCAACGAGTACTGATCGTGATTTGGCTCAAAGTAAGCTCATTTCATTTCTTATTTTTTAAAGGTCTGTCTTGTGTGGCTAGATTTGGTACACATGGTTAAAAAATTTAAATCTTAATTAAACAGTTATATATCAAATAATTCAATAGTTTCGACAGTGGGTCAGGTTGATGTGTGATGTATATTGACCCTATATGTTTTTTACTGGATTGCCACACTCTAACAATCGAAAAAAAAAACAAAGGGGCATGGTTACTCAATTAATAACACCCATGCGTTTCCATCGATTAGCATAAAAAAAACACCCATGCGTTTGACCCAAAAAATAATAATGACAACACACTTGCATTTCATTAAAAAAAAAAAAAGCGCACTTGCAGAAAAGCATGATGATGGAGGAAGTGAGAAGTTCAGGATCACATGTTCACTGGGCCAAAAGAAAAGAACAGCGAAGAAAAGTGCTGGAAAAATCGCCAGCAGTACGATATTAATTAGTTGTAACTGGACCATGGCAGCTTCAGTCAAAAAAAAAAAAAAAAAAAAACTGGACCATGGTAGCCTGGCTATAATTAAAAAGATCCTGCATGCGTTTCCATGATCTGTCCCTTCCCCGGCCCTACTCTTAATTTCACCTGTCATCAGTATTCTGATGATTAGGTAATATTTTGGGTAAATATATATGATATTGGGAATTAGTACTATTTCCATTGTTGCTTTTAAGTTAAATTTTTTGTTCTCTTTATATACTCATATTCTTATATATATGGTGTTTCTTTTATGATGAGTACTATTTGTCAGTCTCCGAGTTAACCTGGACTGCCTGGGCAGGAAGTACATTAAACGCATAACAGCGAGTGAGCCCGAGTATGCTTGTGGGACCAACTATGTTTATATTACTATAAGTTTTGCATTTTTAATTTACCAAATTCATCAAACAAAAACTCAAAGTAAAAAAAAAAAAAGAATGAATTACTAGTTGTTTATGTTTTCTTGAACCATACTAGTTGTTTTTGTTATGGCCTATTTCCGTCCGAATTAAGGTTGCCTCTCTCCAATCCCAAGTAGCCTACTTCCCGTCTTCCCCTTCTAAAGTTTCTAGCAAAAAATGACGACATTTTTACCTTTGTAAGACACATGTCAGATGTCTAAGGTTGAGGAGTCCTCGTTGGACTCAACCCAGGCGGAGTCATGGTCCACACCGCTACCATCCCATTCGACGTGGCGTGCCAAATCATCAGCAACATCGCCTACCTCCAAGGCCGAAAAAATCGTCCACTGCGACTTCAACTGCTGAACGCCGCCGCTGTTGTCAATCGCCGCCGTCTTGGGTAAGCCAACATACCATACCGCTTTCCCTCCCCCTTCCTTCCTCTCTCCTCGTCAACTATTGTTGTTTCCCCTGAGTTATATTCTTTCTAATTGGGTTTGGTTGTTTATATATGTGTCGGTGGTGGGAATTGGAGTAATTTTAAGATTTTGTTGAAGGGTAGCCTCCTTGATCAGTCGAGGTTAGTCTTTGTAATTTTTTTTACTTTTATTTTTTTAATGAACTTGTGAAATTAAAAAACAAATTTATAACATTAATAAAATTAGGTTTAGGGTAAAAAATAAGATGTGGGGCTACAACTGTTGGGAGTGCATGTATAATATGCGCTCACGCGCCGCCACATGCCACAAAGATATAGCTTGTTTAAACGCACTTCTTGCGCAAGCAGTCACACATCAGACACTGGCCAGGCCCGTAAAAAGGATAATGTACAAGCATATAAAAAAGTAAAAAATTAGGATAAATCCCCAAAAGTTACAATTGAAATTATATATGTACCTCAAAACATGCAAAAACCTGATGATGTTTAACATATTAAAGAAAGAGGAGCCCGTATTTAGCATTCCCAAGTTAATATTTGCATTCCCATCCCATCGGTATTTATTTATTTGGTACTCAAATGATAAAAATATCCTTGGTAAAATAAAGTTATATCTCAATCAGTTGTCATTGTATTATTCCCAATTCTCACCTTTACCTTTTTATCTTTCTCCTTCATCAACCTTTTTTCCAAAAGATAGAGGTTGTTTTGGATTGGGAACAGTTAAAACTAGATTGGAGTTAACGTGGGAGAATGTGTGTAACAGTGTGACGTAAACGATGTAAACCCTCAATTGGCTTGCATAAATTAGCAACAAAAAATAAAATTGGCTTGCTTAAATAGTTAAAATGCAATCTAATCTTTTGGCTAAAAATGATATTTGCACGCTAAATCCAGAGATTCTGGATAAGATTGGAGCATAAATTTTGTTAGGGATTGGTTTGTTATCATAATTTAGTTGCTAAATGGTTATTTTGTGTTTTTATATCCTTTAAGAGCTGATATTTACATAGCTATTTTTAAAAAGTTGTTTATACTGGAAAGCGTACAACTCTCATTAGCTAGGGAGGTCTTAGCTGCGGTCTGAAGAAGATTTTGTTTGGGGAGAGTTGCTATATAAATTGTACAAGATTAAAAAATGTTTAAAACCAGATTTCATTAGAGGTGGGTTAACTGTTGGAAACAGGGACCCATACGTCATGCGTGAGATTACGCTGGACTTGAGGTTGTAATTATTGGAGGAGAGAAGTTGGGGAATGCTGACAATGAATAGATCGAGTTTGGTAAAAAAAAAATGAATATAATGGGTTGTTTATTAAAGGTAAATTTGTCCGTTACCTACCAAACAAAGGTGGATGGGAATCTAACTATCAAGCTTTTTTTGAACATCATCTAACTATCAAGTTGAGGAGTGCAAATGGACTCCCTAAAGAAGGGCACATGTTTTATGTGCGTAAACGACAGGCCCTACTGATCGGATCAGATAATATTGCCATGGTGAAATGGTTATGTGAAGATTTTGACTGGGACCATAATCTAGAGCTTTGGCACTGCAATGTATTTCTCTTCTCAAGTCTAACATGTAATATTGGTCTTAAACTTTTGTACATAAAGAAGCTAACTCAGTGGCTCAAATTTTGGCTCCTATTATCACGCATTGGGATTTTTAGGCACACAAACTCTTAATGTGGGCTGATTCGTGTGCAAGATGGACTGATGGTTAGGGATTTGTTATGTAGTTAAATTAGTCATTTAATTATGTAACGGGCTTGTGTCTTATGGGCTTGGACTTGACTAATCCTTATCCATAAAGAATAGGAGTGGGGGATAAGAAAGCTAGTGTGAGTGGGTTTTCTTAAAATTACTTGGTGAGCACTCAAGTGTTATTATAAATAACATGAGAGGGGAGGCGTTGGGCTGTAAGTGTTGTTGTATTCTTTGAGCAATAATACTACGGAGATTTCTCCCAAATACTGTGTTCTTCTTATTTTGTTTGCTTAGGCTGATCTAGGTATCGTTGCGAACCTAGAGCCGCAAGGACATTGGGTGTCTTTCCGCTGCGCCATCCTGTGTCCGTGACAAGTGGTAGCGGAGCGTTCGTGTTTATTCGCGGAAGATTTCTGGTTTCTGGCAGGTGCGCCTTCGTCGCTGGCAGGTGCGCCATCGTCGCTGGTGGGTGCGCCTTTCGTCGCTGGCAGGGTGCGCCTTCGTCGCTGGCAGGGTGCGCCTTCGTTGCTGTTGGGGGCGCCACCGACCTAACCTGGGTGCGTTTCTGGGCGCGCCTTCGACTTTTGCAGGGGTGCATTTCTGGGCGCGACTTCGACTGTGCAGGGGTGCGTTTTCTGGGCGCGCCACCGACTGACCTAGGTGCGTTTTCTGGGCGCGCCTTTCTGTTGTTACTGGTGGGCAGAAACAAATTAAAAGCAAGGATTGCTGGACAAGGATGGTTCATCAAAGTTAGGTTTGATTTTATTAATTATAAAAGTCGACTTGTGGGTTTTGTTGAGCTTGTGGATCTGTTTGGCTTGGTTGCTGTGATTTGTTGTTTGGTGCCGAATTGTTTGGTTCCTTTTCTGCCAATTGTGATTTGTGTTGAGGTCTTTGGTTAAGGATGACTAAAGAACAAGAGACGAGTGTGGTCACTACTCAAGAGACGTCTGATCCAAGTAAGGGTGAACCGAAGGCTGCTGACCCAAAGAAGAAGGCTGACAGGGGCCGATCCAAGAGTAAGGGTCCAGTGAAGACGGGTAATCCGACAGTGGAAGTTGCTGTTCCGATCCTTCAACAACGCTGCGAGAAAATTCAAGAACGGTTGAATGGCCTCGAGGAGCGAGTTGATGAATTTGAAGCTAGCGGTGAAGGTAGAACAGATGAAGTTCAGGTGTTGAGGCTACAGCTCACAGACCTTCACACGGAAGTGAATGTAGGGTCTCAAACACTTAGGGAGGAGTTCTACAAGCTATAAGAATCGTTCAAGGGGGCAATCGCAGAATTGCAAGAACAGATTGATGAGCAGTCGAAGCAACTTGATGTGCAAGGCCAAGAGTTAAGAGAACTGAAGGCAGCGAATAAACGCATGGAGGAAGAATTGACTCTATGCAGGAGAGTGCTTGCAAGTGGAGAGGGAGGTGCATCTGCACACGCACTACCGAAAATTGACATACCTAAGCCAGATACCTATTATGGAACGCGAGTGGCTATGGAGCTTGACATTTTTTGTTTAGTGTGAATCAATACTTTGCAGGTATGAGGATTACGGAAGTGGACCAGAAAGTGCAAATTGCTTCTAGGTACTTCAAGGATGCTGCTCTACTTTGGTGGAAACAAAGATTAGAGACCTTGGAGGCGGAAAAGAAGAGACTTTTATGGGAAGAGTTCGTGATAGAACTCAAAGCACAGTTCTATCCCAAGTATGCTGATAGGGAGGCGAGACGAAAAATGAGCATCCTTAAGCAGGGGGATAGTATTCAAAAGTACGTGAAGGAGTTTCAAGAGCTGAAGTTTGAGATTCCACGTATGCCAGACTCTGAAGCATTGGACATGTTCGTTGGTGGCTTGCAAGATTAGGCACAAATGGAGGTCGATAGATGCGAAGTTGAGACCTTGGTCGATGCTATTCGAGTGGCGGAGTCCTTAGCAGATTATAAGGGAGATAAGCCGAAGAGCTCTAATCACCAGGATGGCGATTCTAAAGGTGGTGGAGAGAAGGCTAAGTTCGGGGGTTACACATCATCAAACAAGTCGAGTGACTCCAAATCAGGAAGAGGAGGCAAAAGTGATGATAACAAACCGTGGGAATGTTTTCTGTGCAAGGGTTCACATAGTGTTCGCGATTGTCCAAAGAAGCATAAGCTTGCTGCGGCAGTGAAACACATCGAATCTGAGGAGTAAGATCAAAACAAGCATGGAGGCGGGGTCAGAATGGCACCACTAGAAAGACTCGGAGCCATAGATGCTACGGCTAAACCAAAACAAGAAGGGACGGATGTTCGTTCGAGTTCAAGTTGGAGGTATGGAGTTGGATGCTTTGGTTGACACAGGTGCGACTCACAATTTTCTACAAGCCAAGACGGCCAGAGAATTGGGGATTCGGTACACACCACAAGAGACCACAACTACCATGAAGACGGTGAACTTGGAGGCACAACCTATTGTGGGGTTAGCATATGACGTGAAGGTTCACATTGGTAATTAGTGTGGACGGCTAGAGTTTACTGTGGTGGAGCTTGATGATTATCCTATGGTACTCGGTATGGAGTTCTTGGATAAAAAGGAAGCATTGATCTTTTACAAAGAGGGTTCGATTGTACTTGATGGTGTACAACCACGCTGCGTCTTGACCACTATGTGGGAATCAACCTTGGGCGCAATATCAGCGGCAAAGATGGCTTTGGAAACGGGGCAAACTAGTGTGGCAAAACCAAACGAGGCAGAGGTAAAGGCGATACCAAAGGAAGATGAAGTTCCTACGGATAGGCAACCACCTCGCATCTGGATTAAGGAACACCAGGTTGTTCGTTGTACGGAGGATGCTGTGGTACTCAAGTATCTAGTCAAGTGGAGGGATCAACCTGAAGCAAGATGGGTGCACGAGGACAAGTTGAATCGGTTTGGACGGCAAGTGGCTTCCTATCTACGGAAGGCAATGAGGGCATTGCCTGAATAGGTGGTGGAGAATGTCATGCATTGGGATTTTTAGGCACACAAAATCTTAATGTGGGCTGATTCGTGTGCAAGCTGGACTGATGGTTAGGGGTTTGTTATGTAGTTAAATTAGTCACTTAATTATGTAACGGGCTTGTGTCTTGTGGGCTTGGACTTGACTAATCCTTGTCCACAAAGAATAGGAGTGGGAGATAAGAAACCTAGTGTGAGTAGGTTTTCTGAGGATTACTTGGTGAGCACTCAAGTGTTATTATAAATAGCATGAGAGGGGAGGCGTTGGGCTGTAAGTGTTGTTGTATTCTTTGAGCAATAATACTACGGAGATTTCTCCCAAATACTGTGTTCTTATTATTTTATTTGCTTAGACTGATCTAGGCATCGTTGCGAACCTAGAGCCGCACGGACATTAGGTGTCTTTCCGCTGCGCCATCCTGTGTCCGTGACACTATAACCCTTAATTTTTGTCCGGGTCAACTATTTTGACATCCCCTCCAAATATAATTATTGAACTCCTTATGGAGGAGAGGGGATCTTAGGGTGATACATACCTATTATTTTGATGTTGTGTACTGTTTCAACACAGTTTTAATCCAATAGATGCAATACCGGCTTCGACAAAAAAAAAACAGCACCTGATTTTTCTTTTTGGGTTGGAAAAAGTCAGCTGTGTTCATTTGGTTTGTTAGTGCTTTTCTTTACTGTGAGTTGTTTGTTTGCTACTAGCCTACTACCATTTTTTTTTTTTTAAAGGAGAAGATTTGTGAGTTTGCCAGATTAAAGATAAATTTTGTGAGTTTGTCATCCCAGGTTATACTTGCGAGTGCGATTTTCTTTGAACAACATTAATTAATCTTTGTCTCTTCTTCATATGTAGGATAGTACAAATTATTTCGACCATCACAGTCGATTGTTTCGCCAATGATAGCACCGAATTTCTTTACAGATGTGGGGGAACAACACGATGGAGACTCGAGAGTGCAACAACTAATTAATGCAGTACATGCGTTCCTGAAATACTCCAATTTTTTTTCTTTTTTATAGTATGAGAGGCTATATTAATTAAAAAAAGGACAAACAGGTCATCCAAGAGAGGACAGCACCGGACAACATATACGACTGCATACACTCTTACTGACAGTAACACAACTACTAAATCCAAGCAAAAGATAATGAACACCTGGTTCCAGTCCTAAATTTGAAGCTATCACCACAAACTAGGGCGTTAGACAGTAAGAGAGGAATTAACTCCTTTAGTTTTGTTTTAGCTTTGATCCACGAAATACACCTCAAAAGGGTAATGTCAAACATCCTCTCCCAATCCTCCACCTTATTTTGAAAGATTGTGTTATACCTACGAATCCAAGTACTCCATAAAACAACCACATCCATTATGATCTAGCCTTAGATAACCCAGCAAAGCTAAACCATTCAACAAAAAAAATCTTACATACAATTCCAAATGGAATACACCATCTCAAAACCCCACCAACGCAACGCGATAAACATGCCCAAATTTTCCAAGGAAACCTACAATGAAAAAAGAGGTGCCCCCCTGTATCATTCGAAGACAAGCAAAAGCGAAAGGGGCACAAGGCATCAGACACATCAATAACACTCCAGTAGCATAGTACATCACGAGTGGGAAAACAATGATGCATAACCATCCAAATAAAACACTCAATCCTAGGAGAAGCCAGTGCCAGCCAAACCAAAGGTTTCCTACTTGCCTCAGCCACCTTTTTTATGCTAATAAGAAATACTAGCTTCAACCACACCTGAGGAAAACACACAGAACAACCCCCCGGAGAATTAACAGAATACTTCCCATCGTTCTACGCAGTCCAAATCCACCGATCCCCTCTCCCTACTTTGAACTCAACCCCTTCCAACTCGTTTTGTAGAGATAACACAACATCGGCTGCCTAAGAATACAGGATTCTTCTCCAAGTGGTTCCACGTTCCCTCTTTCCTTTTCATTGTTTTGTCTTATATATTTTATCTTATTTATTTTATAGGGCTATTGATTAAACAAATCGATGTTATTTGTTTCACAGAATCCCTCTTACTGAATTATTAATAGGAGAGCATCCAAATCCTTTTCTTCTTCCTAATATGCCATGACAAATTTGTACAAGCTGAAATTTTTTATTATCTGGACTCCACTACAAGAAACAAACTTCTTGTCAGTCACTATACATAGTAGTTATTGTAATAATTAAGAATTTTAAATTGTGACAACTAATTAGCACGGTTAATTTGTGCTAAAATTTATAATTTCGGTCACCGTTGTGGAAAAAAAAATAATTTTTCAGTGACAAAATTGTATACTGTAAGGAAACTTGTGTACATGTTGTGACAATAATCTAATTATAAGTGATTTTTCGATTTTGTGTCAAAAATAATTTTTCATCACTATTATTCTTAAAATTTTGTGACAACTATAATTTGATCATGTCATAAATGATAGCTCCCCAAGCTAGATGATTCCGGGAAAGAAAAGCCGTGAGAAAAGACTCAGCCATGGTTTCAGATTTGGTCCAACCCCTTAAATTGAGCTCCATTCATTACTTATTTTTAAAGGTCTGTCGTAGATTTCTCTCTCCTAGCCCTAATGATATAGGTAACTAAAGTTGTGCAAAAGGGTTTTCTCTCCTCTCTCTCTATCTGAGAAAACCTTAGATCTACAAATTTGGAATTGTCGTCTACGACTTTCTTTCCGGCGATAAGCCCCATCGGTGTCTCGTTTAGTTTTTTTTTGTTTTTTTTTCTTTCAGTCTTGTTTGTTAGTCTTCACTTTTTTGTGTGTTTTTAGTACCCTTTTGTGGGTTTTGGTTTTCTCCTTCAGGGAGCCCTTGTCACCTTTTTTGGGTGTTTATTGTTTTCTCAAAAATAAGATCATGGGAGCAAAAACTTTGGAGGAAGATTTAATTTGAAGAGTAGATCTTTATTTTCTGCTGCAATTTACCAACAAGGAGAAGATGTGGCACGGATCATACAAGTTATGATGCACGTAGAGATGCTCGTCTTCGGAGTTGTGTGCCTTTATAAATCCTCTTTTGAAGGAAAAACATCTTGTTGTGTAGTTTTATGTAGTAGGTTCGAATCAATTCTTATATCAGATTTTTTTTCAGATTATTTATATCTTCAATTATGTATTCTCAGATCTATAAATCTGTTTATATGAATGAAAAATACTCCGTTTTTTTTTAAAAAAAAGTCTGTCGTCTTCTGTCTGTTAGATTTGGTACAGAAAGTTATGTATCAAACAATTCAATATTTTCAGACCGGGGGTACAGAAAGTTAGGTTAACCGACTCTATATATATATTCCTTTTCCATTATTTCACTTTGTCATGGTTAATCAATTCTTTTTTTGACACGATGGTTAATCAATTCACACCCATGTATTTGACAAAAAAAACTATATAAAAACACATGCAGTTGCCAGTGCGAAATTAATTGACGGTGGCCTGGCTAGGGGGCAGTGAAAGGTCGTGCGTTTGCATCTGATCCTTGACCATTTTTCTTTCTCCCTGTCAGTATTATGATGTAGTACTGTTTAACATATTTTAAAAAATGATTTGGAGGCATTATATATGCAAAAAGTGAGCACCTACTGGTTTTTTTTCTTTTTGATAAAAAAGTCAGCCTGTTAGTTAGCGAAATTGTTCATTTGTCTTAATACTAACTATTAGGGGTGAGCAGCTGGACCGGACTGACCGAAAAGACCGGTGTTCGGACCGAATTTTTTTTGGTTCGAACACTGACTGAACCAAATTAAAAATTTTGGTTTGGTTCGGACAGGACCGAATAAGCCTTTTATTTTGGTTTGGGCTGCCAGGGCGAATTTCGGTCTGACCGAAAAACCAATCGGTCTTTTTGTGCTTTTAATACAACCCCCAATCCAACCAAACCAACCCTTACTATTTCTAACCCAAACCCAACCGTAAATAAAATTTAGTAGAAAATTAAAAGAATTAGAAAAAAAGAAAAGAAGCCAGGCTAACTAAGGCAGGGGCTCACACAAATCAATCGAATCAAACTCTCTCTCTCTTCTCTCTCCCCTAACCCTAACACAGAAGAAATCCCCAATTCCCCATTCCCATCAATCTCTCTCCCCTAACCCTAAGTCTAACACTCAAATCTCCAATTCCCCACCTCCAATCCATCGAACTCTCTCTCCCCCCTAACTCTAACACTGAAATCGCACCCAAGCAGGCATCAACGGCGACGGCCTCAGCCTCAGTGCTTGGCTGCGAGTCTGCGATGGTGACTCGGTGAGCAGCGACCCCGACGTTGCTTCTCTGCTTGTCTGCAACGGGAAGCAGCCGACCCAAGCGTCGATCTCGTCAGAATCGCACGTCACTTACCTTCTCTCTTGTTTTTTGGTACTTGCTATCTAGTCTTTGGTTCAAATCGATTTCTGGGTAAGCCTTCCCTTGTTGTGTTGAGTGTTGACCCTTCTTTTTCTTTTAATCGCTGGCCAGGCAGGCACCTGATCCCTCTTAATTCCCCTTCTATTTCTGTTGTTATGGTTCCCATTGTGGCTTTGTAATTTTCTTTACTTCGGCTGGATTAGGGGATTTAGGCAGACTTGGTATGAATCCAGAATTTTCACTGCAAAACAATTTAGATAATTGGTGATCTATTTGAATTTGGATAATTTAATGACGTATTTGAAGTTTCATGCTTCACAATTGGATAGCTCATTGTAATTTAAATGTCAGCTAAGTTTGTATGTAATTTCAATTCGGAATTCTCAACTTTTTGATTTTTTATCTTTGATTTTGTGTTATTCGGACAATTCGGGCTGACCGTTGTCCGGACCGAAATATTTCGGTCAATTCGGTCTTCGGTCAATTCGGATTCGAACATTGGTTCGAACACCCTCC
This sequence comes from Turnera subulata, assembly GCA_028386065.3. NCBI lineage: Eukaryota > Viridiplantae > Streptophyta > Magnoliopsida > Malpighiales > Passifloraceae > Turnera > Turnera subulata. The sequence continues at coordinate 27,644 of JAKUCV010006340.1, forward strand.
ACAGAATTTTGATCTGACCGAAGACCGGACCGAATAAGGCTGACCGAACCAAATAGACCAGATGCTCACCCCTAACTATTATTGCTTTCCTTCACTGTTTGTTGTTTGCTTCGACAAAACAAAAAAAAAATTGTGAGTTTGTTTCTATCATTAATCTTTTTCTCATTTTCTTTTTACCCATTGGTTATCCAACTAATCTTGAATCGAGCGGATCGCGCAGCGATTTAGCACTTGTACCAAAGACCTGCAAAACCAAGTCACCTACCACCAAAACCAACCCCACATTGATCTCTTTTTCTCATCTTATAATTTTGTTTTTCCTTTTTTATGTATAGGTTAGTAATCATTTCTCCCAACACAAATCCATGTCTTGGCGAAGATAGCACAGAATTTCTACAGATGTGGGGAACAACTCGATGGTAATATGAGTGCATAACTAATGCAGTATATACACACGCGCGATGAAATGTACTGGCACCATGATAAGGAATGGGTCTAATTCGAGACTTAATCATAATAGAGAAAAAAGGGTTAGATAATGGTATGTCGCTATAGTAGAAAAAAGGGTTAGATAATGGTATGTCGCTATAGTAAATCCTTAACACATCCAACATCAAGATTTGGCATGCAATAAGTACAGAATATTGTAGTGCTCTTTTTTTTTTTAAGGGAAATTAACGCATTCATTCATAAAAGACCACAAGGGTCATCAGCACACATAGTGAAGTAATGTGCAATAGCTGCACAGTGAGCGTTACATGAACACACATAATCAAAGGAAAGGTGGTGGTTCTTCAAACCACACACATACATCATCAGCGTGTTGGGCGTGCCTAGCCAGAGTATGAGCCTCTTTATTCTGGGACCTTTTTTGGCCAGAATATTGTAGTGCTCTTGTATGTGTCATGTATGTAATAAGCTTCTTATACATAGTATAACATACTATATGTTTCTGGCAAAAAAAGTACAAAATATTGTTAATTTATACAGTACGGGTGCAATACTCCCTCATTAACAACCCCAAAAAAATGAAAACCAACCCACACGGCATATACTTTTGGAGAAAATAAATATTCAACGTAATTTGTTTATATGAATTAACTCCAAAATGACCTAGACAATATTCAAGGCAAAGGGAGGAGCTAGATAAACAGCAGGAAATCAATCCTTAATTTTATGCGCAAGTTGACCCATGACCGGCAGATCCCTCCTTGCTCTCTTCTTCTTCATCCATGGTGTCACAGAGTTTCTTACCTTTTGTCTCCGGTAATAGCAGCACAAACAAGCCACAAAACATTACCACCAACCCAAATATGCCGTACGACAGGAAATCATTTCTTCTCCCAGCCGCTACCAGGACCGGACTGAATACTCCCCCGAACACAATTGACTGTCTTGTCAAAGACAAAACCGAATTCCTTACAGATGTGGGGAATAACTCGATGGAGTAAATATGTGCAAGAATGAAAGCAGTGCACGAACTAAAGAAAGATACCAACTCCAGCCCTATCTGTATCCGAGTAAACAACTTACCCTTTACTACACAAAGAATGCTACAAATCCCACTTAGCATATTAAAGAAAAGCAATAAATTTTTCCTGTTGAACCTGTCCACAATCAACGAAGTAATTACTGATGCCGGGATCTCTGCCAAGGCATTTAATGTGACACTTAAGTAGAGGTTGAACGATAAGTTGCCAAGGCTTAGTGGCATCCCATAATACACCGTCCCTATACCACACACCATGAATAGCAGAATGGACAATCTACGAAGAGCCCATTTTCTTTGGAAGAGAATCCTGAAGGCGGCGAAAGTGTCCACGTCTCTTGATTCTTGCTCCAATGTTGGAGCACTGGACAGTGCCATGATCAAGTTCTTGGTTTTATCGTTGGTGGGTGAAATGGCTTTTAGAGTGGTTATGGCTTCTTCTTTGCGCCCCCGAACTAAGAGCCACCGCGGTGATTCATGAACAAAGAAAACAACTATCACACAATAAGCAACTGTAGGAATAGAAATCCATAGATAGAGAGTCCTCCAAGATTCGCCTCTGTTGAAATACCCAATAGCCGGCAGGGTCAAGAAACCCACCATGGCACAAGTAGAGCAAACAACTCCCGTTTGGCCTCGCCATCGTTTGCCTACCAGCTCCATGGCTAGAACCAGAGAGGTTGATCCTACCGTTGCACGGCCAACCCCGTTGATGAACTTCAAGGCAGCGTAAATCCATATATTATTAGTAAAAGCAATGAACAAAGAGGAGCAGGATATGAGTAAACAGGAGAGAAGAAGAAGGTTCTTGCGGCCAAGTGAGGAGTCACCGAGAGTGGCTAGGAAAAGTCCACCCAATACACACCCCAAGAAGAACGAAGAAGCCGGTAGGCCTTTGACTAACGAATTCTCACACTGAAGGTTCCAATCTGATATGATGGTGGTGTGTGCAGGGTCGTCCCATGACCAAGCATGGTCAGGGAGGTGGCAGACGTCGGTGGCTGAACTACATGGCTCGCTTCCTGGTTGGGTGCAGTGCCATTTTGGCTCTGCGTCGGTGAAGATACTGATAAAGGTTTGCTGGGAATCAAAGATCCATGCAAAGGTTACAAGGAGAACTTGGATCAACTGAGCAAACCTAAAGCCACCGATGCATTGTTCAATTGTTTCATCGAGAGAGAGGGGTTGTTTTGATGACGGGTCGAAATCGGCCGAGTCCGATTTGTTAAGGAGTGGGGTTGAATCCGCCATTATTTTTTGGTGTAAGCTGCAGCAAGCCTCACACTAGGACTATAGTCCAGTTCCAAAAAAGAAAAAGGACGTGAGTGTTGTGGGATAGATGGCGTGATAAAGCCGGGGATTTTATAGAAATGTGGAGGCGCTATATAGAAGCCCTGGGCCACCTCTTTTAATTAATTTATTGATGACTGAAAAAAAACAGCTGCGGTGTACTAGTCAGTGATGACCGGATCCTGGGTGGATCTTCTAGAGGAGATACTATAAGATTATTTCTTTTGACTATTTGTTGTGTTTTCTTTACCTTGCCTATCTCGTTCCTAATACTTTTTTACCTTGCCTATCTCGTTTCCTAATACTTTTTAGTTTATTGACGTATATCGATGGATATTATTCCTAATAATACCTTCTTCTACCTCTTCTACGTATTTCTACTAATATTCTGTGTACAAATTGTTGGGTTTGGAGCGGCCCACCTACGCAGAACGACCGGTCGAGAATGAATTGCACGCGCATATTTTTTAACAAGTGGCAGTAAATGAGGTGTCCACTTGTCATAATGGGTCCGGTTTCCTTTTCAAAAAACAAACATTTTCTTTTATTTTTTGGATTTTAAATTTAGATTTTTCTTAATTCACAAAAAAAATCCACCTACAAGCATTCCAATCAGCATATATATATGATAGGATTGTTTTTGCTAAAAAATATAGGAAGTACTACTAATTAATCACAATATTTTAAGATTTATTTTGGTGGAAGCTGCAACAAGCTCACAATTCTAGGGCGAGAGTTGTTGGGCTAATTGGATACTCTCAACCACCTCTTTAATTTATCGGTGATTGGAAAAAAAAAACTGCGGTCAGTGACAGATCATGGTGACGGATCGGCGATGGATGAGTGTGTAGTCAAAGTATGCAACTAACTATACTGCATGTGAATCACTTGTCTCTTATATGGCATCCCAAGTTCGAGTTCGGTCATGAATAATTATTGTTTTTTTTCCTTTCTTTTTATATAATTGATCTAAGCTTAATGATCTACACATGTAAAAAAAATACATTTAATTGCATTTATAAAGAATTAATAATTCATCACTTTCAAAATCAAGATGAGAAATTATTACGTAACAAAATAGGTCAGTAACAAAAAAAAAAAATTTACTGATTCCTTCCCCTTTAAGTATACTGAATTTCAAAATATAAGTCTATAAGGATCCATGAAGCAATTTTTTATCTAAAGAATGACTTATTATTACATAGGTTTTGTACATTCGGTATGTATAGATATAAATATTCTTCCAAGAACATGAGACCACACATAAAATTTTTTTTTATAATTTTATTTTGGAATTGGTTGATTATATCGGATTTAGTATTTTATTTGTTTGGTTACACTGAAAAATATCCCTTGGTCGTGCTTGTTTTAATAGGTTTTTTCTAAGAAAACAGATCAAATACATCACCCCTTCACTTTTTTAGTATCGCCTGATTTTTACAAGAAGATGATATGCATATTATAAAACATAATGAAAAGTATAATTTTTCTGGTGTGAATTAAGAATGTCAAGTATATATATGACAGCAGCAAAATGTCACGCATTGGGATTTTTAGGCACACAAAATCTTAATGTGGGCTGATTCGTGTGCAAGCTGGACTGATGGTTAGGGGTTTGTTATATAGTTAAACTAGTCACTTAATTTTGTAACGGGCTTGTGTCTTGTGGGCTTGGACTTGACTAATCCTTGTCCATAAAGAATAGGAGTGGGGGATAAGAAACCTAGTGTGAGTGGGTTTTCTTAGGATTACTTGGAGAGCACTCAAGTGTTATTGTATAAATAGCATGAGAGGGGAGGCGTTGGGCTGTGTGTGTTGTTGTATTCTTTGAGCAATAATACTACGGAGACTTTTCCCAAATACTGTGTTTTTATTATTTTGTTTGCTTAGGCTGATCTAGGTATCGTTGCGAACCTAGAGCCGCACGGATATTGGGTGTCTTTCCGCTGCGCCATCCTGTGTCCGTGACAAGTGGTAGCGGAGCGTTCGTGTTTATTCGCGGAAGATTTCTAGTTTCTGGCAGGTGCGCCTTCGTTGCTGGAGGGTGCGCCTTTTGTCGCTGGTGGGCGCGCCAACGACTACTGCTGGTGCGTTTCTGGGCGCGCCACCGACCTAACCTAGGTGCGTTGCTGGGCGCGCCTTTGACTGGGCAGGGGTGCGTTTTCTGGGCACGCCTTTTTGGTGTTGCTGGTGGGCAGAAGCAAATTAAAAGCGTGGGTTGCTGGACAAGGAGAGTTCCTCAAAGTCAGGTTTGATTTTATTAATTATAAAAGTCGACTTGTGGGATTTTGTTGAGCTTGTGGATTTGTTTGGCTTGGTTGCTGTGATTTGTTGTTTGGTGCCGGATTGTTTGGTTCCTTTTCTGCCAATTGCGATTTGTGTTGAGATCTTTGGTTAAGGATGACGAAAGAGAAGCCGCCTCTTGGGGAACAAGAGACGAGTGAGACTACTACTCAAGAGACGTCTGATCTGAATAAGGATGACCCGAAGGTTGCTGACCCGAAAAAGAAGGCTGATATGGGCCGATCCAAGAGTAGGGGTCCAGCAAAGACGGGAAATCCGACAGTGGAAGCTACTGTTTTGATCCTTCAACAACGCTGTGAGAAAATTCAAGAACGGTTTAATGGCCTCGAGGAGCGAGTTGATGAATTTGAAGCTAGCGCTGAAGGTAGAACGGATGAAGTTCAGGTGTTGAGGCTACAGCTCATAGACCTTCACACGGAAGTGAATATAGGGTCTCAAACACTTAGGGAGGAGTTCGACAAGCTACAGGAATCGTTCAAGGGGGCAATCGCTGAATTGCAAGAACAAATTGATGAGCAGTCGAAGCAACTCGATGTGCAAGGCCAAGAGTTACGAGAACTGAAGGCCAGGAATATACGCATGGAGGAAGAATTGACTCTATGTAGAAGAGTGTTTGAAAGTGGAGAGGGAGGTGCATCTGCACATGCACTACCTAAAATTGACATACCTAAGCCAGATACCTGTCATGGAACGCGAGTGGCTAAGGAGCTTGACAGTTTTTTGTTTAGTGTGAATCAATACTTTGCAGGTATGAGGATTACAGATGAGGACCAGAAAGTGCAAATTGCTTCTAGGTACTTCAAGGATGCTGCTTTGCTTTGGTGGAAACAAAGACTAGAGACCTTGGAGGCGGAAAGGAAGAGACTTTCGTGGGACGAGTTCGTGACAAAGGTGAAAGCACAGTTCTATCCCAAGTATGCTGATAGGGAGGCGAGAAGGAAAATATGCAGCCTTAAGCAGGGGGATAGTATTCGAAAGTACGTGAAGAAATTTCAAGAGCTGAAGTTCGAAATTCCACGCATGCCAGATTCTGAAGCGTTGGACATGTTCGTTGGAGGCTTGCAAGTTTGGGCACAAATGGAGGTCGATAGACGCGAAGTTGAGACCTTAGTCGATGCTATTCGAGTGGCGGAGTCCTTAGCAGATTACAAGGGAGACAAGCCGAAGAGCTCTAATCACCAGGATAGCGATTCTAAAGGTGGTGGAGAGAAGGCTAAGTTCGAGAGTTAGACATCATCAACCAAGTCAAGTGACACCAAATCGAGGAAAGGAGGCAAAGGTGATGATAACAAACCGTGGGAATGTTTTCTGTGCAAGGGTCCATACAGTGTTCGCGATTGTCCAAAGAAGCATAGGCTTTCTGCGACAGTGAAACACATCGAATCTGAGGAGCAAGCTCAAAACAAGCATGGAGGCGGGGTCAGAATGGCACCACTAAAAAAATTCGGAGCCATAGATGCTACGGCTAAGCCAAGCAAGAAGGGACGGATGTTCGTTCGAGTTCAAGTTGGAGGTACGGAGTTGGATGCTTTGGTTGACATAGGTGCGACTCACAATTTTCTACAAGCCAAGACGGCCAGAGAATTGGGGATTCGGTACACACCGCAAGAGAGCACAACTACCATGAAGACGGTGAACTTGGAGGCACAACCTATTGTGGGGTTAGCATATGACGTGAAGGTTCGCATTGGTAACTAGTGTGGACGGCTAGAGTTTACTGTGGTGGAGCTTGATGATTATCCTATGGTACTCGGCATGGAGTTCTTGGATAAAAAGGAAGCGTTGATCTTTTGCAAAGAGGGTTCGATTGTACTTGATGGTGTGCAGCCACGCTGCATCTTGAGCACTATGCGGGTTGATGGGAGCAATATCAGCGGCAAAGATGGCTTTGGAAACGGGGCAAACTAGTGTGGCACAACCAAATGAGGCAGAGGTAAAGGCGATACCAAAGGAAGATGAAGTTCCTACGAATAGGCAACCACCTCGCATGTAGATTAGGGCACACCAGGTTGTTCGTTGTACGGAGGATGCTGTGGTACTCAAGTATCTAGTCAAGTGGAGGGATCAACCTGAAGCAAGATGGGTGCACGAGGACAAGCTGAATCGATATGGACGGCAAGTGGCTTCCTATCTACAGAAGGCAATGAGGGCATTGCCTGAATAGGTGGTGGAGAATGTCACGCATTGGGATTTTTAGGCACACAAAATCTTAATGTGGGCTGATTCGTGTGCAAGCTGGACTGATGGCTAGGGGTTTGTTATGTAGTTAAACTAGTCACTTAATTATGTAACGGGCTTGTGTCTTGTGGGCTTGGACTTAACTAATCCTTGTCCATAAAGAATAGGAGTGGGGGATAAGAAACCTAGTGTGAGTGGGTTTTCATAGGATTACTTGGAGAGCACTCAAGTGTTAGTGTATAAATAGCATGAGAGGGGAGGCGTTGGGTTGTGTGTGTTGTTGTATTCTTTGAGCAATAATACAACGGAGACTTCTCCCAGATACTGTGTTTTTATTATTTTGTTTGCTTAGGCTGATCTAGGTATCGTTGCGAACCTTGAGCCGCACGGATATTGGGTGTCTTTCCACTGCGCCATCCTGTGTCCGTGACAAAAAGCAGCATCATTTTTTTTGTCAAAACATATATTTCATTAATTATAAAATAAAATACACTTGGATAGATGCTAGAGTCACTAATTCTAGGACTCCAAGAAGATTACAAGTGCACAAGTAAAAGGAATACAACAAAGCAAACATATAATAGAAACTAAACAATCGAACAACACAAAGTAAAAACTGATACCAATCTTCCGTGGAGTAAATCCGCAAGGATTTCATAGATATGAGTGTGGTTCGAAAAGCCACGGGTTGTCGGGGGAATAAGAAAATGTTCTTCACAAAGAAGGGTCCTGTAGATGACAGGATACACGATCTATCGAACTTTTGGAAAGAAAAGTCGTTCCCATGTGCCGAACCCAACGGCACTCTTGAGTCGAAACTAACGGCTCTTACAGAAGGAAACCATCCAAAGAAGACAATAAAACCGGGATGAAAGAAACGTGAGAGCTTCCACCCGTGTACTAAAACTTCACCATAATGCTTCGCCTCGTCTCCCATTCGAAGTAAATCACCAACACGAGAACACGATTGTCTCATCCGTGACTTGCTTACGAGAAAGCTTGACTTTGCCCATGGAAAGAACAAAATACTCTCACTAGGAGAAACACTCTCACAAAGAGAGCAACTTTTATTCCCATATAACGGTACTAGATCTATAACAATACTAAAAAAAGAAAGGAGATCAAAAAAAAAAAGTAAGAGGTTTACCGTGGATGGTGAACGAACCATCCATGGCAACCCCCATTTTGAATTTTGAAGAGGAAAAAAACTAGAGAGAAGGAGGAGCCTCTCTCACTAGAATTTGAAATTTGAAAACTTTAGGTATAGATTGCATGCAAAAGCAGCAACATAACATAGCAACCAAGTCCCTTTTGAATAAGATAAACATAACCTACTAAGCTAAAGTTTCTCTCTCTCGAAAAAAATACCTACTAATAGACCTGGCAAAACTGGTAGTGACACGACAACCCGACACGAAATTAGCAGGTATAGGTCAGAGATTTTCAACCCGTTTAGTTAAATGGGTCGACCCGACACGACACGAAAATTAGCAGGTCAGGTCGCGGATTGACCCGCCAACCCGATAGGTACCTGTTTGTGACCCGATTATATTTAGGGTACTGATATTTTACTGATTTAATATAAGACTTATTCAATATTTAAGGCTAAAGTTACTAAAATTATCCAAAAATATTTCTATAAATGCTTTAAAATATTATTATATTATGATTCTACAGTTTATAATTTTCTTTAATATATGAGAAAATCTAATTATATACCTATTTGCTCAAAAAATACGCAAAATAAAAAAATTTCAAACTAATTTTTAGGCTTGTTAGACTTAATAGGTAACCCGCGGGTCAACCCGANAACGTTGTAGCTCCATGGGCACGTCAGTTTCTATCGTTGTAGCTCTGCTCTTTCCTTCCTCAAGATTCACTAGGAGATCCTACATGGTAAAAGTAAAATGATTTTAATTCTTGGTTCAAAAATTAAAATTTTTACGGTTTGGGCTTTTTTTTGCTAGCGCTAATCTGATCCACATATTATGTTTGGGCGTGGGCCGTACAAGAAAGAAATATTGGATCTGTTTCTCTTATTGGGGTACCTAGCTCCATTCTGGCTTGGTTAGTTACGGGGAAATTTCTTGCGGGCCTGGGTTGAGTTGAAAATTGAAATAGAACTGAAAAGTTGCAGAAACTCCCGGTGTTTCTTCAGGATTCTTGAGAACAAGAAAAAAAAAAAAAATGCCGAACGAAATCAAAGACGCTGCAGCTAGGAAATGATGCATGACACCCACGCAGACGTGGCAGAAGACGGCAACCTTAGGGAGTCTAGAGATGTCAACGAGGGCCTCGGGAAGAATTATCTTTTCTAACTTCATAAGACGGACTATAACTTCGTAAGTATGACATTCCATGCTTAAATCGCCAGGCTAGAAGACATCAAACATAAAATCAGAAACTAATAATTTGGCTACACCATGCCATTAACATAATGAATTCTACGGGCAGAAGTTAAGCATATAAATAAAGGCCAACCAAGCAATGGTGCACTGTTTGGCCAATGAAAAGAATTTCTTTACCTTGATCGCTAACAAAAGTCAAATCTTTAATTTCTAGTTAATTGATCAAGGAGTAAGCAAGCTAAGACAAGCCAGTAGGCAGGGTATCTACGCAGACCCATGGCTTTCTTACTTGTCGTTCAGAAGCTACCACATTTGCTTCTGGTTTGTAGTAAAGTATGACGAGTGGCTTCTGTTATTTGCTTGTTTAGGCAGCCAGAATGTAGGATTGGCATCATAGTGCCTGCAGCATCAATTCTAACCCTAAAAGTAAATACATGCTACGGCACTTTGTTTTGTGACCGCTGTTTTAACAATCCAATAACAAATACATAAATGTATTTTGTGAGGCAAAGCCCTGACTTATCTCCACCTTCAGTTTTAGCCATAATAACTATCTTATTTCTTTTACTTTATACCTGAGGACTTAATTTAACCACTGAAAGATCAGATGAACCCTATTAATTGACATAAGCAATGAATATAGTTCACAATTTCATATCCTTGATACCATCAACATCAATTTGCAACATGCTCATTTCAGTGAGATATGTTAAAGCAGCTAATTAAACACTCATTCACCTTACAATTTAAGCCAGCAGCACAACACCTTTGCTAACTTATAATCTTTCCATACAGAAAAAAAAAAATTACTATGTGAAAAATCTAACCTCTAGTTTGACAATAACATCTTATTTGAAGTGTAATTTATGCTGCTAAAGAGAGAAGAGGGAGGGAGAAAGCTACTATGTTGATGATATGCTGTCTTACATTCAGAGAAATTAGAAAGCGTACCTAGGTCCAAAATTTTGGCTCCAACTAGTTCAACAAGAGGTTTTGGTACAATGATAGTTGTTGTGTGTCCAGCATATCCCATCAGCAATGCAAGGGAAGCAATTGCAGGAACCAATAATTTTCTGCTCTTAACAATGGAAAGAAAACACAAAAGCCTCTGATCATGCCATTGCCCAGTAAACCCACTCAGAAAATTAATATGGACGACAAAATACTCACACTCTCCAAGGGACATCACGGACATCATCCACAAATCCAAGAAGAGTCAATGAAGCAAATGCACGCTATAGCTGCATTGTAGTACTCCACAAGCCATAGGAAACAGTTAACAGCCTACTAAACTATTAGTAGAATAATTTTGACGTTGGTTTCTGTTGGTTTTTTTTAAAAAAAAATTGACGTGACCTTATGAACACAAAATGTGTATTTGCTTTTTTGTCATACTAAATTCTCGTGAGTGTACGAGAAGTATACATGTACAGGATGTGACAATAATTTAATTATCAGTAATTCTTCAATTTTATAAAAAGTATACATGCGCACATGTTGTTGTGACACTAATCTAATTTAACTTTTTANGTTTGGGCGTGGGCCGTACAAGAAAGAAATATTGGATCTGTTTCTCTTATTGGGGTACCTAGCTCCATTCTGGCTTGGTTAGTTACGGGGAAATTTCTTGCGGGCCTGGGTTGAGTTGAAAATTGAAATAGAACTGAAAAGTTGCAGAAACTCCCGGTGTTTCCTCAGGATTCTTGAGAACAAGAAAAAAAAAAAAATGCCGAACGAAATCAAAGACGCTGCAGCTAGGAAATGATGCATGACACCCTCGCAGACGTGGCGGAAGACGGCAACCTTAGGGTGTCTAGAGATGTCAACGAGGGCCTCGGGAAGAATTATCTTTTCTAACTTCATAAGACGGACTATAACTTCGTAAGTATGACATTCCATGCTTAAATCGCCAGGCTAGAAGACATCAAACATAAAATCAGAAACTAATAATTTGGCTACACCATGCCATTAACATAATGAATTCTACGGACAGAAGTTAAGCGTATAAATAAAGGCCAACCAAGCAATGGTGCACTATTTGGCCAATGAAAAGATTTTCTTTACCTTGGTCGCTAACAGAAGTCAAATCTTTAATGTCTACTTAATTGATCAAGGTGTGAGCAAGCTAAGACAAGCAAGTAGGCATGCAGGGTATCTTCTCAGACCCATGGCTTTTCATACTTGTCATTCAGAAGCTACCACATTTTGCTTCTGGTTTGTGGTAAAGTATGACGAGTGGCTTCTGTTATTTGCTTGTTTAGGCAGCCAGAATGTAGGATTGGCATCATAGTGCCTGCAGCATCAATTCTGACCCTAAAAGTAAATACATGCTACGGCACTTTGTTTTGTGACCGCTGTTTTAACAATCCAATAACAAATACATAAATGTATTTTGTGAGGCAAAGCCCTGACTTATCTCCACCTTCAGTTTTTTGTTAGCCATAATAACTATCTTATTTCTTTTACTTTATACCTGAGGACTTAATTTAACCACTGAAAGATCAGATGAACCCTATTAATTGACATAAGCAATGAATATAGTTCACAATTTCATATCCTTGATACCATCAACATCAATTTGCAGCATGTGCATTTCAGTGAGATACGTTAAAGCAGCTAATTAAACACTCATTCACCTTACAATTTAAGCCAGCAGCACCAACACCTTTGCTAACTTATAATCTTTCCATACAGAAAAAAAAAAAAATTACTATGTGAAAAATCTAACCTCTAGTTTGACAATAACATCTTATTTGAAGTGTAATTTATGCTGCTAAAGAGAGAAGAGGGAGGGAGAAAGCTACTATGTTGATGATATGCTGTCTTACATTCAGAGAAATTAGAAAGCGTACCTAGGTCCAAAATTTTGGCTCCAACTAGTTCAACAAGAGGTTTTGGTACAATGATAGTTGTTGTGTGTCCAGCATATCCCATCAGCAATGCAAGGGAAGCAATTGCAGGAACCAATAATTTTCTGCTCTTAACAATGGAAAGAAAACACAAAAGCCTCTGATCATGCCATTGCCCAGTAAACCCACTCAGAAAATTAAATATGGACGACAAAATACTCACACTCTCCAAGGGACATCACGGACATCATCCACAAATCCAAGAAGAGTCAA